>PVIU01007582.1:52968-90762 GCA_004026605.1 Ondatra zibethicus | reverse complement strand
ACTGGTCCTCCTGTCTGTTCTTATGCCAGTACCAGGCTGTTTTCAGTACTGTGGCTCTGTAGTATAGTTTGAAGTCAGGGATTGTGATGCCTCCAGATGTTCTTTTGTTGCCCAGGATTGTTTTGGCTATCCTGGGTTTTTTGCTTTTCCAAATGAAGTTGAGTACTGTTCTTTCGAGGTCTTTGAAGAATTTTGTTGGGATTTTGATGGGCATTGCGTTGACTCTGTAGATTGCTTTAGGTAAGATTGCCATTTTTACTATGTTAATTCTACTTATCCAAGAGCATGGGAGATCTTTCCACTTTCTGGTGTCTTCTTCAATTTCTTTCTTCAAAGATTTAAAGTTCTTGTCATACAATTCTTCCACTTGTTTGATTAGAGTTACTCCGAGATATTTTATGCCATTTGTGGCTATTGTAAAGAGTGTTGATTCTCTGATTTCTTCCTCAGCCCTTTTATCATCTGTGTACAGGAGGGCTACTGATTTTTTTGAGTTAATCTTGTATCCTGCTGCATTGCTGAATGTTTATGAGTTGTAGAAGTTCCTTGGTAGAATTTTTGGGATCACTTATATAAACTTTCATATCATCAGCAAACAGAGTTTGACTTCTTCTTTTCCAATTTGTATCCCCTTGATCTCTCTTTGGTGTTTTATTGCTCTAGCTAGGACCTCAAGAACTATATTGAATAGGTATGGAGAGAGTGGACAACCTTATCTTGTTCCTGATTTCAGTGGAATCGCTGGGAGTTTCTCTCCATTTAGTTTGATGCTGGCTGTTGGCTTGCTGTATATTGCCTTAATTATGTTTAGGCATGTTCCTTGTATCCCTGCTCTCTCCAACACTTTTATCATGAAGGGATGTTGTATTTTGCCAAATGCTTTTTCGGCATCTAATGAGATGATCATGTGGTTTTTATTTTTCAGCTTGTTTATATGATGGATTACATTGACAGATTTTCGTATGTTGAACTATCCCTGCATCTGTAGGATGAAGCCGACTTGGTCATGGTAGATGATGGTTCTGATGTGTTCTTGGATTCTATTTGATAGTATTTTATTTACTATTTTTGCATCAATGTTCATGAGTGAGATTGGTCTGTAATTCTCCTTCTTAGTATTGACTTTTTGTGGTTTGGGTATCAGGGTAATTGTAGCCTCATAAAAAGAGTTTGGCAATGTTCCCTCTGTGTCTATTGTGTGGAATAATTTGAGGAGTATTGGTATTAGTTCCTCTTTGAAAGTCTTGTAGAATTCTGAGCTGAAACCATCTGGTCCTGGGCTTTTTTAGGTTGGGAGACTTTTGATGACTGTTTCTATTTCTTCTGCAGTTATAGGTCTGTTTAATTTGCTTATCTGGTCTTGATTTAATTTTGGTAAGTGATATTTATCCAGAAAGTTGTCCATTTCCTGTAAGTTTTCCAATTTTGTGGAGTATAGGCTTTCAAAATATGTCCTGATGATCCTCTGTATTTCCTCTCTGTCTGTTGTTATGTCCCCCTTTTCATTTCTGATTTTGTTAATTTGGATATTCTCTCTCTGCCTTTTGGTTAGTTTAGATAAAGGTTTGTCTATTTTGTTGATTTTCTCGAAGAACCAACTTTTTGTCTCATTGATTCTTTGTATTGTTTTCTTTGTTTCTATTTTGTTGATTTCAGCTCTCAATTTGATTATTTCCTGTCATCTAGTTCTCTTAGGTGAGTTTGCTTCTTTTTGTTCTAAAGTTTTCAAATGTTCTGTTAATTCACTAGTGTGGGATTTTTCCAGCTTCTTTATGTAGGCATTTAGTGCTATGAATTTGTCTCTTAACACTGCTTTCATTGTGTCCCATAAATTTGAGTATGTTGTGTGGTCATGTTCATTGAATTTTAGGAAGTCTCTAATTTCCCCCTTTATTTCTTCCTTGACCCATTGGTAATTCAGGTGAGCATTGTTTAATTTCCATGTGTTTGTTGGTTTTCTGGAATTAGTATTGCTGTTGACTTCCAGTTTCAAAGCATGGTGATCTGATAAGGTACATTGGGTTATTCCAATTTTTTTGTATTTGTTGAGGTTTGTTTTGTTACCGAGTATGTGGTCATTTTTTTGAGAAGGTTCCATGAGGTACTGAGAAGGTATATTCTTTTCTGTTTGGATGGAATATTAAGATGTCTTTTAAGTCCATTTGAGTCATAGCATCTGTTAGTTCTCTTATTTCTTGTTCATTTTTTGTCTGATTGACCTGTCCAGTGGTGAGAGGGGAGTGTTGAAGTCTTCCACTTTTAGTGTGTGGGGTTTAATATATGATTTAAGTTTTAGAAGTGTTTCTTTTACATATGAGGGTGCCCTTGTATTTGGGGCATAGATGTTCAGTATTGAAATTTCCTCTTGATGGATTTTTCCTGTGACTAATATGAAATGACCTTTGTCTCTTTTGACTGATTTTAGCTTTGAAGTCTGTTTTGTTAGATATTAGGATGGCTACATCCGCTTGTTTCTTAGGTCCATTTGATTGGTGTATTTTTTCCCAACCTTTTACTCTGAGATGATGTCTGTCTTTGAGGTTGAGATGCGTTTCTTGTATGCAGAAGAGGGATGGATTCTGTTTTCGTATTCAGTCTGTTAGCCTGTGCCTTTTTATAGGTGAGTTGAGTCCATTTACATTAAGGGATATTAATGACCAGTGGTTGATATCTTCTGTTAATTTGGTTTTCATCATTGGTGATGTTATTTTGTGCGTTTTTTCTTTGAGATTTGCTGTAATGAGATCATCAATTGTCTGTGTTTTTGTTGGTGTAGCCATCTTCCTTGGGTTGGAGTTTTCTTACTAGTATTTTTTGTAGGGCTTGGTTTGTGGCTTGGTATTGGTGAAATCTAGATTTGTCATGGAATATCTTGTTTTTTCCTTCTATGGTATCGACAGTTTTGCTTGGTATAGTAGCCTGTGCTGGCATCCATGTTCTCTTAATTTCTGCATAATGCTTGACCATGACCTTCTGGCTTTCATTGTCTCCACTGAGAAGTCAGGTGTAATTCTGATAGGTCTACCTTTATATGTTACTTGGCCTTTTTCCTTTGCAGCTCTTAATATTCTTTCTTTACTCTGTATGTTTAGTGTTTTGATTATTATGTGGCGAGAGGCCTTTTTTTTTGGATCCAATCTATTTGGTGTTCTGTAAACTTCTTGTATCTTCATAGGCATATCTTTCTTTAGGTAGGGAAAGTTTTCTTCTATGATTTTGTTAAATTTTCTGTGCATTTTAGTTGACTTTCTTCTCCTTCTTCTATACCTATTATTCTAAGATTTGGCCTTTTTATGTTGTCCTATATTTCATGGATATTTTGGGTTAAGCTTTTGTTAGATTTAATGTTTTCTTTAACTGATGAATCTGTTTCCTCTATTTTATCTTCCATACTGGAGATTCTCTCTTCCATTTCTTGTATTCTGTTGTTCGTACTTAGATTTGTGGTTCCTGCTCTTTTCCTCATGATTTCTCTTTCTATAATTCCTTCAGCTTGTGTTTTCCTTATTTTTTCTATCTCAGTTTTCAAGTCCTGAATAGTTTCTCTTATATGTTTGAGTTCTTTTTCTTGGTTTGCTTTAAGTAATTTGCTGATATCTTCCAATTTTTTATTTGTTTTTTCTTCCATTGCTTTAAGGTAATTTCTCATTTCATCTTTAAAGATTTCAAACATTCTCTTGAGGTTATTTTTTAGATCATTTTCTTCTGGTTCATCCATATTTGGTTGTTCAGGTCTTACTTTTGTAGGGTCTTTGGGTTTCACTGGTATTGTGTTGCTTTTTGAGGTGTAGCTTGTGATCTTACCTTTTCTACTCATCTTTTCCTTTAATAGGTGTGGTTGGGGCTGTCTGAGATTCTATTGAATAATCTTCTAGGTGCCATTGAATCGAAAGCTAAGATTGTTTTCCTTGTAGTACAGTCAGTGTCACAGTTCTAGTTACCCCATTGGTTATTCCTGTTCCTGGAGGTAGCTCAGTGCTCCTGTTTTGGTCTGCTCCCTTGGATTTTTCTGTCTCAGGTCTACTTTAGCCTAGGCTTCTGGGTTTGATCTGTTTCTGTAAATCTTGGTCTGGATTTCCTCTTGCAGAAGTCCCTGGTTTGGAGTTAGACCTGTTCTGGTGGTGATTGATGACTCTGGATCTGGTCACTGGTTCAATCCTGATCCTCTTGTGTCCTGGGACTGGGTTTGCTCCTGGCTTCTGCTCCTGGTAGAGCTTGTTCTCTCTTTGTCTTAGGTAACTGGTTCAGTCCCACTCAGGTTTCGGCGGAGGCCTTGGTTAAATCCTGGTCTGCCAGTGTCCCAGGACTGGGTTGGCTCCCAAGGCTTGATTTGCTTCTGGCTTCTGTTGCCAGTGGAGCTTGTTTCCTCTGGCTCTCTCTGTCCAAGGAGTCCAGTTCAATTCCACTCCTGTGGAATTTGTGGCCCAAGGTGAATGGAGTTCCTACCTCAGGGCAGTTTTGGCTTAGGATATCGGCTTTGACCTGTATCTGTAAATCTTAGGCTGGGTTCCCTCCTGCAGAAGCCCCTGGGTTGGAGTTGGGTCTGGAAAGGTTTCTGGTTCCGGTCTACTGCCTGGGAGGTTCTAGGCTCGGGTGTGCCCGAACCCGCAGAGGACCTGCTTACTTCCTCAGAGGTCTCAGACTAGCGCTGGGACCTGCCAGGGGTTCCAGGTTCCTGCCTCTTCCCTTTGATGTCCCAAACCAATGCCCGAACCCAGAGAGGACCTGGCTCAGGCCTACTCTCTCTGGCCCTTTCAGATCTCTGGTTCCTTCCTATTCCCTTGGAGGATCCAGGCTCACTCACGCCCAGGCTGACGGAGGTCCTGGCTCTGGCCTAGTTCCTGGGAGGTCCTAGACTCTCACCCAGACCCGCCGGGGTGTTGGCCTAGGTCCACTCCCTTGAAGGTCCCGGATTTAGGTCTGGCCCTCAGCAGTCTCTGACTCTGGCTCACTTGCTCTGCGGTTACTCTCTTATACCTGTTCCGGTGGAGATTATTGGCTCTGGATCTGGTCGCTGGGTTAATCCTGATCCGCTCGGGTCCCAGGACTGGGTTTGCTCCTGGCTTCTGCTTCTGGTAGAGCTTGTTCTCTAACTAGAAGGATTTTAAGCCCAGAACTGACATTTTTTCTTTTCTATTTTCTATTTGAATTGCATGAAAATGGCTGTATGTGTGTATGTAGTTAATGTCTGATGTCCAGGTAATTTTCCAGTAGTTATGCCTTTTTTGTTTGTTGTTTTTTTTCTAGACAAGTTTTCTCTGTGTAACCCTGGCTGTCCTGGAACTCAGAGATCTAACTGCCTCTGGCTCTCTAGTGCTGGGATTAAAGGAGTGCACAACCACTCAGATATACTCAATTTTTTAAGAAATAGCCCAGGCTGGCTTTGAATATATTTCCCTTACTGTTTATTTATATTTATTTATTCATATATGTGTTTATTTTTTGAGACAGGGATTCTCGGTGTAGGCTTGGCTGGTCTGAAACTCATTGTGCAGAACAGGCTGGCCACACAGATCACAGATCTGCCTGCCTCTTTTGGGATTAAAGGTGTGTGCTACCCCATTTGCTGTTTATATTTGAGACAGCATCCTCGTGTACATGAGGTTGAGCTTGTGTGTGTTGTGTTCCTGCTTCTGACATACATGCCTCCTGGTTGCTTGGAGAACTGTGGGCCCGTACACCAGGGTTCAGGTTTCGGTCTTCAGTGGGTGTAGGTAGGACATTTTTTGTGCCTCTGCTTCATTTTCCTTAAGTGGGCATTGGGTGAGAATTTTTAAGTCTCATCTCTGAAAGTAAAAGTGCTGTAAAGATTTCAGTGCACTGTTTTAGTTACTTATCAATACTGTTAATATGTATGTATTTTGTGCTTTGCTTTCTTAAAATATTATTTATTTATTCCTGAGACAGGGTTTCTCTGTAGCTTTGGAGCCTGTCCTGGAACTAGCTCTTGTAGACCAGGCTGGCCTCAAACTCACAGAGATCCTCCTGCATCTGCCTCCCAAGTGCTGGGATTAAAGGCGTGCACTACCACCGCCTGGTGGTTTTGTTAAACTTTTACTTTACTGTTGGGGACTGTTTGGAGGTGAGAGTACAGTTTGCTGGGGTCAGTGCTCTTCTTCCATGTGTGTCTTGAGGATTGAAATTTGCTCCTTCATTTGCTGTCTCACCACCCTTTTTAAAAAGGATTTGTTTTGTTTTTTGTGTTTTGGCTGCATATATGTGTGTGCATCATGAGTGTCCCTAATGTCTACAGAAGCCAGTAGAACTGCCGGAACTGCAGATACATGTGTGTATTAGCCTCTTCTGAGGGGGGAGCTGAGAAGACAGCATGGCCTTCTGACGTCTGAGCCATTGCCCCATCTCCCTCTTTTTTATTAATATATGAAACATTTAATTGCGTCTTCCAGGGGTGAGGATGAGGCTTACTATTAGCATACTTGCCTATTCTGCATGAGGTTTGGCTGGTCTCCAGCACTGTGAAAAAATGAAGCAAAACACAAAGATTGAATTTAGTTGCCTTTTCTTATCAGAATGTGGTTTTGCTTATTTTCTTTTTAAAAGAATAATTATCATCATCATCTGAGTGTGTGTGTGTGTGTGAGAGAGAGAGAGAGAGAGAGTGCAAGTACAAGAGAGAGCATGCACGCGAGCACATGCACGAGCAGGTGAGTGCAGAGGCCAGAGGTATCAGAGCTCTTGGAACTAGAATGATAGGTAGGTGGTTGTAAGCTGCCTGATAACGATTGCTGGGACTTGAACTTGGATCTTCTTGGAGAACAGTATGCTTTAAACCATGGAGCTATCTCTGTACCCATAATTTTTTTTCTTTGTTTTTTTTGAGACTGGGTCTTTCTATAGCTCTGACTGTCTTGGAATAGTAAATATGATAGTTCAATTTAAGAATGACCTTGATTTTTTTTAAATTAACTTTATTTTATGTGAATTGGTGTGAAGGTATTAGATCCTCTAGAACTGGAGTTGTAGACAGTTGTAAGCTGCCATGTAGGTGCTGGGAATTGAACCCAGGTCCTCTGGAAAAACAGTGCTCTTAACTGCTGAGCCATTTCTCTAGCCTCCAGACCTTCATTTCTTGATCATCCTTGCCTACACCTCCCAAATACTGGGATTACAGACCTTTTATCATTCCTTATCTTTTTAAAACATTTATATACTTATTTACTTATTTGTATGTATAAACATGCTCTCTTCCTCTCTTTCTTCCCCTTCTCTCCCTTTTCCTCTTTTCTTTCCTCCCCATGGCCTTATGCTTGTTATGCAAGCACTTAGCATTGAGCTGCATAGCCTCATAAGCTTTCTTTAGCGTTCTTAGCTTTTGGGTTTGAAGGTGTTGAGTTTGCTTTTGGGTTTGAAGGTGTTGAGTTAATCAGTGGGTTTTGATTTTATTTATTTAATTTATTGTGCAGAATGAGCCCAAAACTTAAGAAATGCTAGGCAAATGCTTAACCATGACCTACAACCTTAGCCCTCAGGCTAATTTTACTGAGTGTTCAAGTTATCAATTCTTATACCTTTTTTTTAACTTTGGCTTTTATGAACACATTGGGTTTGGAGGTATTAAAATAGTGGTAGATAAATTAAAAGAACTTGCTGTGTTCTATTTATATGCTAGAGTAAAACGAGTGGATTGTAGTCCTTGGGGAGAAGTCGGAAGAAAGGATGTTTAAATATGTGCATTAAGCAAGTGCAATGTGATAATCATGATAGGGAAAAAACTAAGGAAAGTAAGATGAAATCTGAACCATAGTTTCATAGCTATCAGTGTTGCAATGTAGAGTAGTGTTTATGTTGATAGAGGGAGTAATTGAAGAGAGAGAAATACAGTAAGCTCTTACATATTATTGAGAAAGATCATGAAAAGTCTCAGAAGAAATAACCTTTGGAGTAGACTAAACAGTCATCATGGAATCATTGTTGGATGAAAGTGTTGAAAATACATGTTACCTTGAAACAGTTGTGATGTGTTTTGTTATCTGTTAAAGAGGTTTAGGTAGCCTGAAGTAAGGAATGTAGTACAGAAGTAAGAAATGGTGGCACATATCCGTAATTCTAACTCTTCAGAGGTGGAGATGGGAAGATCAGGAGTTCAGAGTCATTCTCAGTTATGCAACTAGTTTGAGGCCAGTCTAGGATACTTGAGAACCATGAAAGCAATGTATATACACTAAAAAAGGCTGTATAGTCTCTCACCCAAACTATCATAGACTAGTTCTAAAAAGCAGGAATTTAATCCTCATGTTGAAGATTGGAAATTCAATTTATGGTACCAGCAAACTCTGTTTGAAGTGGGCCCATATCCTAGAGGTCTTTTGGCTGGACACTCACTTAACTGATGCAGGATGAGTCTGTTTTTTTTTTCTTTTTTCTGTTTTCTTTTTTAAAATCACTAATTTCATTCTGAACTCTGTGAGTTCAGAGCCCGTCAATGGCTAAGTCTCCAGATGCCGTCACCTTAGGTGTTAATTTTTTGTACATTAGCCAGATGCCTGTTATCCTGGCACTGGGGAAGCTGACACAGAGCTTTGTAAGTTGGAGGCAGAGTGGCCTATGTAGTGGTACTGTTCCAAATATAGCATATTCCCACGCGTGAGTCCTGGTGGGATCACAAACATTTAGAACATAATCCTACTTGTATACTACAAAAATTTTGTTTTGTTTTGTTTTTCAAGACAGGGTTTCTCTGTAGCTTTGGAGCCTGTCCTGGAACTCGCTCTGTAGACCAGGCTGGCCTCGAGCTCACAGAGATCCGTCTGCCTCTGCCTCCCTAGTGTTGGGATTAAAGGCGTGGGCCACCGCCGCCCAGCCAGAGCAAGGTTTCTCTTCATAGGAAATGAGCTCCAAAAAGCCAGGTCACAGAATCTCACTAATTTTTTAAATGATTTATTTTTATTTTATGTGTATGGGTGTTTTGCCTGCATGTATATCTGTACCATGTGCATGCTGTTTCTGAGTAGGTCAGAAGAGGGTGTCATTCCCTGGACTTGGAGTTAACAGACAGTTGTGAGGTACGGGGTGAGTGCTGGGACTCAAACTGATCCTTTGGAAGAGCAGCCAGTGCTCTTAACTGCTTAGCAGTCTCTCCAGCCCCAGAATTTCTTAGTTTTGTGGCAAAATCATATTCCAGTGTATGCTACATTTGGAAGGGGAAGCCTGGGTTGCTTTTCAACTTATGAATCATGATGCTATGCCATGGGTGTATGCATATCTACTTTTCTTTCTTTCTTTCTTCCTTTCTTTCTTTTTTTTTGAGACAGGGTTTCTCTGTGTAACAGCCCTGACTCTGCTGGAACTAGCTCTTTTTTATTTATTATATATACAATATTCTTTCTGCATGTATGCCTGCAGGCCAGAAGAGGGCACCAGACCTCATTATAGATGGTTGTGAGTCACCATGTGGTTGCTGGGAATTGAACTCAGGACTTTTGGAAGAACAGGCAATGCTCTTAACCGCTGAGCCATCTCTCCAGCCCTAGAACTAGTTCTTGTAAACCAGGCTGGCCTGGAACTCACAGAGATCCACCTGCTTCTGCCTCTCCAGTGCTGGAATTAAAGGTGTGTGTTATCACCACCTCCCTGTGTGCATATCTATTTCTTTGCATATCATCGCTTTTTGAGGAACTGCTATATTATACCATAGTTGTAAGGAGGTCCCTTGTTTGTTTCCCAGCTGCCCGACAGCTCAGACCCGAAATAACTACACAGAAACTGTATTAATTAAATCACTGCTTGACCCATTACCTCTAGCTTCTTATTGGCTAGCTCTTACATATTAATTTAACCCATTTCTAGTAATCTGTGTATTACCATGTGGCTGTGGCTTACCTGGTAAAGTTCTGGCATCTGTCTCTCCCATGGGGCTACATGGCTTCTCTTTGACTCTACCTCCTTTCTGCCAGCATTCAGATTAGTCCACTCTCCCACTCTCTGCCTAGCTCTGCTCTACCCTATCACAGGCCCAAAACAGCTTCTTTATTAACCAGTGGTGTTCACAGCATACAGAGGGGACACCCACATCACATAGTGGCTGTTCCACTTAACATTTCTACCTCCAGTACATGGATTTCAGTTTTTCTACTTTCGGGGGCTTTAAAAATTTTACTCATTTTATGTGTGCTGCTAGAGATTGAATCCAGAGTTTATGTGGGTTTACTGCATACAATACTACTGAGCTGCAACCTGAGTTATTTTCTATTCTGGTGCAGTTTGTTTTGGGGGAAGAAAAATGGTCTTAAGTTTTGTTTTTGAGAGCTTTGTAGCACAGGCTGGCCTCATTGAGATCTTCTTACCTCAGCCTTCTCAGTGCTGAAGTCACAGTGGTGTAGGAGGTTCTTCTATGTGTTGCTTTCATTGGTTGAATAAAGAAACTGCCTTGGCCTTTTGATAGGGCAGCACTTAGGTAGGCAGAGTAGATAGAACTGAATGCTGGGAAGAAGAGCAGAGTCAGGCAGATGCCATGAATCTCCTGCCTGAGATGGACGTAGGTTAGAATCTTGCCGGTAAGCCACAGTCATGTGGTGATACACAGATTTAATAGAAATGGGTTAGTCAGGATGTGAGAGTTAGCTAATAAGAGGCTTGAGCTAATGGGCCAGGCAGTGATTTAATTAATACAATTTCTGTGTGATTATTTCTGGGGTCAAGCTAGCTGGGCGGCCGGGATGAAAAGCAGGCCTGCTCCCCCTTCAACATCACAGGCATTAATCAGTAACATCTTGTGGATATGGGGAGTTTTTGATAATAGCCAGCCTATGAATTGGTATATGTTGGTTTTAACTTTAAATCTCATCCAGAAATAAAGGGTGATGACTTTCTTCTCAGCTCAGAATTTACCAGTTAGCAACCACTTATTAACGTATCATCCTTATGTCTAAGGCCATGTTTGTTTGTGCCTGGGGTCAATAGTCTGTTTTTCTAATGTATCAGTTCCCTAGTTTTTATTTTAATCCTCCTAATGTTAACATACACATATATTCTAGAATTGAATATGTTTCTTTCCCTCTCTCACTTGAAAGTTGCTATAAAGTGATTTATATGTATTTTGTTTTCTAATTAAAATTTCCAAGTGTCTGAAATTGTGTTTGCATTTTAAAAATACTTGCTACAATTAAATGTAATTGATAGAACTGAACAAGTGGGGTTTGCTATAACATCTTATGAATATGTCATGTATTAATTGTGTCAATCCACTAATCTTATTGAGAATTTTGTTGTAGCCTTTAAATTTAATTAATTTTATGCCAACTAATATGTATTATCTATTTTCTTACTTTTAACTTTGAGAAGCAAAAAGCTGAATATAATTTACAGAGGCTTAAAATATTCACCAAACATTTTCCTTTCACAATGCAGCCGTTAGCATTGACATGTGGTTTATGGACAAAGGATGAAGGTTAGACTTAGGTCACTGCTGTGGAGTGAGGCGATCTAACACACAGACCTAGAATTCCTAACAGTGGAATTGTATGTACTGTACTAAATAAAACAAACTGAATGTATCTCAAAACTATTTGTTCATCATTATTGTTGTTTTAACTCAGTGTGTACAACAGCACAGCAAGATGGCATAAATGAGTTCAAGTAACAGTTTCATCTTTTTGTGACTTTTTTTTCTATTTTAGGTACTAGGGATAAAAAGTCCAAGGGCTGGAGTGATTACTCAGTGATTAAGAGTATGATGCTCTCACAGAGAACCTGGGTTCAGTTCCAAGCACCCAAATAAGGACCAGTTCCAAGAGATATTGGATAACCTCCTCTGGCCTCTCAGCACCAGGCACTCACATGCTGTACATATGTACATGCAGGCAAACACCCATACACATTAAAAGAAAAATCTAAAAAATAAGAAAGTCCAGGACCCCCTTTGTATCCACTAATCATTTTCTTTTCCATCTACAACACACATACAATACATAAACTGTTTCTTTTTTTATAATTAAAAGTTATTGTACGTGTATGGGTGTTTTGCCTATATGTGGTGCCTGTGCACCACATGTGTCTGGTGCTCTGGAGGCCAGAAGCAGGCATCGGATACCCTGCAGTTGGGGTTGTAGTAGTGAGGTGCTTTGTTGGTGCTGGGAATTAAACTTTGGCCCTCTGTTAAGAGTAGCCAGTGCTTTTAACTGCTGAGCCATCTCTCTAGCTCTTGTTTGTTTTGTTTTTGGCATTTGGTTCATGATTTTATGCTACCCAGGTTAGTTTCAAACACATATAAATAAGATTGTCTTTGAATTGCTGATCCTCCTGTATCCTCTTCCCTAGTTCTGATATTAAAAGCATGTGTCACCAAACTGATACATGCCTAACTTCTGTTTGTCGACCCCTCAAATATGTAATTTCATTCATTCATTCATTCATTCCTTTGCATGGCGGAGAAAGGTGCACATGTGGTGCCACTGTGTACATGTGTCAGTCAGAAGACAATTTTGTGGACTTGTTTCCGATTGCCTTTCAGCGTGGGTTCTACCTCATGCCACCAGTCTGCGGCAGCAAATACTGCCCCATCTCACCAGTCCTGTTTATTCTTTTAGAAGGACAAATATGCGGTTTAATTGATATCCCAGGGAATTGTCTTGTAAATAAATTGTTATGTTAGAGCAATATATGTAATTGTACATTGAGAATTGGCCAGCTTTCATAAATCTACCTCATGGATGTAAAGGTTTGTTTCCATTCTGTGTTGAGAGAAGCTTTACTTATGGATTACCAGGATAATTTAAATTAGCTTTATGGATATTTAATCTTCCAGTAGTAATTTTTTGTTTTTGCCTGTGTTGGGCCACTTAACAAGACAAATTAAAGCCAGGCTTGGTAGTAGGCACCTGTAATCCCAGCCTTCGGGAGGCTGAGGCAAGAGAATCTCAGGTTTTCAGGCAGTCTGTGCTATACACATAAGACCCTCTTTCAGCCTCCCCACTCTTCAACAAAAGAAAAAGACCAAACCAATGTGACCATGAACCTTTCTAGGCAGGGTCTCCTGTTTTTCTGGCTGACTACAAACATAGCTGATGATGCCCTTGAACTTCCTGTCCTCTTGTTTCTACTTGATCCCCACCATGCTGTTTCACCTCAACTCTTAGAACTCTTACTTTGGTTCGTTATTCAGATACGAGAATGGGCATAAAAGAGTATAAAAGTTGGGTTTGCTTTACTCTGCTTGTGGGAAACTTTCATAAGCATATGTTATAGGCTCCTATTTTGGTAATGATAAAAAATAGCCTTATTTAAAAAACCACTTTTTTATTTTTAAATGGGAAAAAGCAGGCTGTTTTTCCTTACTCATTTAGCATTTTGTTGACTCTTTTATTAAGTTTCATTGTAATTCGTGTATATGATGCTTTTTAAAAATTGTTTTTATTGAGTTATATATTTTTCTCTGCTCCCTTCCCTTCTTTTCCCCTCCCTTTCTACCCTCTCCGATGATCCCCATGTTCCCAATTTGCTCAGGAGATCTTGTCTTATGATTCTTGTGTCCTTTTTTTTTTTTTTTAGGGCAAGTTGAACAATAACTTACCCTTGTCCAGAACCTTTTGTATTTTCTATCTACTGATATGGCGCCATGAACACAGAAGGTATTCAGCTGTGAGTCAGTGCAAGGCTTCAGACTTGTAGGGTTTATTGTCTTCCCAGAATTTTGTAAATGCACAGCACTTAAAATATCTTTAAAGAAACAATGAAAATATGCATTTAATTAAGTATTGCCATAGTACAGTGACTATCTCTGAAGAAAGCAGTGAGAAATTTGTTTTCAGTTAAATTTTATAGGGCACAATATTATTTGGCTTTTTGAGGCATGGTCTCACTTTTTCTTTTTTGTATTTTAAATTTTGTATGACCTTAAAAACATAACTATCAGTTTATTAAGGTTACTATTAATCTGAATTTCTTTTTTTTCCCTCTTTTTCTTTTTCAAGATAGGGTTTCTCAGTAGCTATGGAGCCAGTCCTAGAAATCACCCTGCAGACCAGGCTTGGCCTTGAACTCACAGAGATCTGCCTGCCTGTGCCTCCAGAGTGCTGGACAAAGATGTGTGCCACCACTGCCTGGCTAATTTATATTCTTAATTATACATTACATTTTTAAGTGAATTGCATAAGCACAATACCCCAACAAGAGTAGAAATACATATGCAGTATAACGAAATTAAATTTGCATTAATAAACCAAAATCCATACCAATATAAAATATTTAAGGTTAATAATTGTTTTTTGGATTGCAGTAGATTCAATAATTTACCGTTTTATTGTATAGTATCTGTATCCCCCTTTTCTTTTTAGAATGAGATCCCTGAATCTAACCTCTTTTTTTCAGCCTTTTTTTCTGACCATTACCAATAGTAACTTGTAATCAACCCTGCTTAAATGGTAATAAATATCCATGACCCAATTTTTGGGAATGTGGGTGTAGTTTCCTAGATTGCTTCTTGTTGATTGGGGGTGCTGGTAATCAACCATGAGAAAATCAGGATAATTGTTAGGTCTTGACTGTAGTATTCTGTGAGGCTGGATCATCTTAGTCAGCAATCTGGGAGCTATTTTGGACGCTGGATCAGCTGGGCCATCCATTTTCATTGGCTTCTGGTCCTATTGCTCTGAAAGCAATAAACTTTTAAAGGTAACTTACATATGTTCGTTAATTAGTACAAGTATAGATTGTACACAAGTCAGTTAAAGATGATTTCTTTGTTTTATGTGTTTGAGCAGGTAAAATATCCATCATGTGTCTTGTAGTTCTTTTAGGATTCTTTCTTTTCTTTTTTTTCGGTTTTTTTTTTTGAGATAAGATTTTTCTGTAGCTTTGGTGCCTGTCCTGGAACTAGCTCTTGTAGATCAGGCTGGCCTCAGACTCACAGAGATCTACCTGCCTCTGCCTCCTGAGTGCTGGGATTAAAGGCAGTGTGCACCACCACTGCCTGGCTTTAGGATTATTTCTTTATGTTTGTAGACAGGATTTTTAGACCGTCTTTCTCTACCAAACCCGATCATCTTTAATTTTGAATGAATCCACAGCCTTTCACTTCCTGTGGAAATAAAAACAAAACCTCTTCCCCAAAGTAACATACCTTTTTTATTTAAAATTTGAAGTCAAGGTATTTTTAAAATATATAGGCTGGTTGAATCTAGGAGTTTTCACAATCCAGTGTCTCTTAGCAACCAAAAAATTCAAAGACAGCACAATAACATGCAGGATCCAGACTCTCTGTGTATTTCTCATTTTTACATGGCTTTTGTCTCTTATATTACTTTACTCACTTTTTAAGGACTTAATTTTTTTTAAAACTATATTTTTATGACTGTATATGCTCTTTCTTTTCTCTCTCCCAAGGCTATGTATATTTATGAACATACTGTAAACAGTTTACAGGTTTTTTTTTATCTGAATCTGTATTTACTGTATATTTCTATCTTTTTCTGACCACATGAGCCTTTAAACTGCTAAGCGGCATAGCTAGGACCAAAGGTGGGCCGGTGTGGGGGGGCTTTGGCAGCTGGCAATACCCTGCTAGGCTTCCTGAGAGCCTAACTTCATGGCCAAGGTACCAGCAAGATTCATGCCTACCTCTCCAACTCTGGTAAACTGTTGGGTCCATGCTACCAAGTAGTATGCCTTTTGCTGCCCATGAACAACATATAAGTGTTCGGCCGCAGGGCCTTTTAAAAGAGCCACCCATTTTTGCTGCTAGCACCAAGCCAGGAACCCATCTTTTAAAGGAGTTGCTCCTCCTCTTGCCGCCAGCAGACAAGTCTACCGAGAAAAAAAACTGCTACCAAGAAGTCATGCTTGACTCCATTCTTGTGTGTCTAGAATCCCTTTTTATGCTTTTGTCAGGTTTTATGTGGAAAGTCTGGTCCCACATTGGAACATCATATGTATTTGGATGTTTATCTCCAGCCTGCCAGTTCCCAAATAACCAGTCAGAGGCTTAGTATTACTTATAAATGCTCAGCCAATAGCTCAGGCTTGTTGTGAAAGACCCTCAGAGTAGTCTTGTCACCGAGAAGCCCCCAGACTCAATAACCAGGCTGTCAGATGCAAAAGCACGAGGTTAATTCCATGGTTGCGCAAGCGGGTACCCAGCTTCGGGATAGCTAAGCACGCCAAGTATCCATGCAGGCAAGTTTTTATAGACAAAATCACAAGTTTTACATAAATTATAATATGGGGTACGGGTACAATTGGGATTGGTCTAGATATTCTACCCAGAACGAAATTAACATAGTTCAGCCTATTCCCAGAAAAACCTTGAATATGTGACATCCTGCCTATTCCATCGTGACTCAGTTTACAGTCTGGTAATCATTCATTATGACTGGTTCTGATAATCATCTGTTTAGAAGAATGTGACTGGTTCTGATAATTGCTAGCCTTCCTGCCCTGTGGAGAGGGGAGCGGGGAGGAAGAAACTGCTGGAGTGCAACGGTCAAAACCGGTTTATCATGCTTTGTAGTTTTTCATTAGCCAACTCATCCAGTTCGTTATGAAAAATTGGTTGGGGTCTTTCAGTTGCTAGCTAACTCTTACACTTAAATTAGCCCGTATTTCTTATCTGTGCTTGACCACATGGCTCATGACTTGTTACCTCATTTTCTACCCATCTTAATTCCTCGGTGGCTGGCTGGCATCTTCCTGTGACTCTGCCCTTCACTCTAGTATCCTCAGTTTGATTGTCCCACCTAACTTTATCCTGCCTTGCTGTATAGACCAATCAGCTTCTTTATTAAGCAATGAGAGTAATATTCACAGAAGGATTATTCCACAGCACAAACAAGCTCTCTATAGAGCTTTACAGAAACTCCTATAACGTCAACATTTGGAAGATGTACCTTAATCAGCTAGTATTTTCTAAATGACCAAACCATATGTTATAGAATAATAAATGGATTAAATGAGTCATTGAAATGCAGAATGGGTCAGTGGTTTTAATGCTACATAATCAATGCTTTCGTTAGATATTCAGATTCCATACAATATCTAGCCTTTAAGGTCAGACTATCTGTTAAGCCAACACGATTGCTCAGAAGATGAAGAAAATTACTGCCAAGACTGACCTGGGTTCATCAGGACCCACATGATAAGAGGATAAAAAGACTCCCAAATGTTTTCCACTGACCTCAACATATATGCTTTAATAAATTTGAGAAAGTTTGGATTTAATATCAAGAACTACTCACAGAAATCAAAGAAGGTTGGAAAAATATTTCTATCTGCCTGTACAACTGAAGCACAGCTTTTTCCACAGAAAAATGAAGTATTTGGTTAACTTGTTTATATGCCTTGTGATGGGGCTAAGATAGGGCTCTGAGGTAGTTTTCCTGTGTGAGGGAGGCACTGCGTTCAGTTTCTGACACTTCATGGAGAATAAAGGAATGATTATAATGGTGGTTACCATGATTCTAGAGTTTTAGAATATGCTAATTTAGACTTACAGAATAAAGGGTAGAGTTCCTCCCTTCTTAGCATGTAGCAGGAAATGCTTTTTTATTCTTCACTTTAATTTCATTTACAAAATAGTGATAAACTCTGTATCCTACAGGGTTATTGTTTATTATGGTTGAGGGCTTGATAATGACTTAGGAAGTAGTTAATCCAATTACTTTTTAAATTTTTTAAAAACTGATTTTTTTCTATTTGACAGTTTCATACATGTACATATTCTGATTATCCTCTCCTGCCTTTTCACCTGCCTCTCAGCCTTATGAACCCCTACCCACTCATCCCTACAAATCTTTTCCCAGACTCATGACTGTTGGCTGTGCTCTGTGACCCGTTTAGTTTCACCAGGATCATCTGTGTGACCATTTGATTAGAACTCTCCACTGGAGGCGAGTGGGGTCATATGGTGGGGCATGTGGGGGCTCTGGGATCACACCTCTCTTCCTGAGTCTATCAGTAGTGAAGGGTAGCAATACTTAGTTTTTAATTTTTAACTTGAGATTTAAAAATTATTTTTAATTATGTGTATGTATGTTTCTCTGGGAGTATGTACACATGAGTGCAGGTGCCTGCAAAGGTCAAGGGTACCTGATCCCATAGAACTGGAGTTAAAGAAGGTTTCAAGCCACATGATCTGGATGCAAGGAATCAAACTGGTCTTCTACAAGAATAGTATTTGCTCTTAATGGCTGAGCCACTTTTCCAGCACTAAGTTTTTTTTTTGAATATTTAGATCAGCTTCACTAAAACCCCCAAAGTCAGTATCACCATGGTGTTCATCAGCAGGAGAAACGATGAATATGAAATATAAAATTCTTTTGGGAGCCGGGTGGTGGTGCACATCTTTAATCCCAGCACTCAGGAGGCAGAGGCAGGCAGATCTCTGTGAGTTTGAGGCCAGCCTGGTCTACAAGAGCTAGTTCCAGGAAAGCTCCAAAGCTATAGAGAAACCCTGTCTTGAACGCCCCCCCCCCCCAGGAAAAAAAAAAGATTAAAACTGTTTTGGGATTTGGAGTTTTTGCTAATCTTTGAGGCACAGTGATTTTATACTAGCCCTAATTGACTAATTCTTTTTATTTTTTTGATAAATAGTGACAAGAGAGCCTTACTACTCTGAGAGTATATTATGTAGTCAATGATTGATAGAAGAGGGGCAACAATTTCTTCTATGGAGTAGTGTCTAGTAAGGTACCTGTGCTAAGTGTAAACAAACCCTTCAGGCATGCACCTATAAGTAATCCTATTGAAAATCAGAGTCTTCAAAAACACATGATACTAGAAATGTGCCTGCTGGGGAGGAGGCAAGGGATCAGTGGGAGTGGAATGGTCAGGGAGGGATGGTGCTGGCGGATATAGTTGAAAACATGTATTTGTGAAAACATCTTGATGAAGACATTATTATGTATGATTAACGATAATAAAAGACCACTTTAAAAGTTGTGGGAGAGCTGGGCCTTGTAGGAGAGGCTTATTTCTTCTTATCCCAGCACTTTAGGTAACTAAAGCATATAGATCTAGGGAGATTGTGAGTTTTGAGTTTAAGAACACCTTTTCTCAAAGAAAAGTAGTGTCAGCAGTGGTGGGTGCAGAGGCACAGCTCCAGGCTGTCACTCCTAGCAGCCCGAGGAGTTCCTGTAATGTTTTGGTGTCTTGACTCAGGTAAAACTGCATTCTTGTATTCCTGCTAAGAATAATTCCAGGATGAACCTGGGAGAAGCAGATTGAGGTTTGTTAAGCATGAGGGCTAAGGGAAAGTGAGTTGCTTGGGTAGAAACTGAGTCATCCCCAAAACATGATGGTGGGTTAGTAACAATGCAGGATTTTGGAAGCTTTGGGAATTAATTTCATTGTTCTGTGAGTTTTTTTTAGTCATCCTTCCCTCTCTTTATTACTCTTTTGATAATTGAGATTATCAGATGGCTATACCAGTGGGAACAGTCAGATAAGATAAAACTAAGCCACTAAATTTTCACAAGGGAGTTAAACCTTTTACTGTAAATCTCTGGTCAAGTTTTTTTTAGAAAACTTCAGGTTTACAGTTGGGAAGACAGGAAAGCTTAAGCAAATGTTGGTTGTATTATGATTCTTGATTTTCAGTTAGGAAGAGGCTCAGCCAGACTTGGGAGTGAGGGCTCTTTTCATGTCTTCATAGTTTTCCTGTTCTGTTTTATGAGGGGAAAGCTTTTTGGTTTTAAAGCAGAAACAATGTACAGAATTGATGATTTTTACATTAGCACATGAATGTAATTAATAAAAATTTACTTTGGGCTTGCTCAGAATGTCTTTTTTCTTTTGCAGAAGATTCTAGTGTTTCAGAACCTCCAGACAATGAAAGTAAAGCAAGTTTATCGTGTCTCCAAAGTCAAAGAGGAATACAGTATATTGATTTGTCTTCTGATAGTGAAGATGTTGCTCCAAATTGTTCCAGTACAGTTCAAGAGAAAAAATTCAACAAAGACACAGTGATTATAGTGTAAGCCACTTAACAGTCAACTATGTTTGCACCTGTTAGAATTTTCAGAAATGATAAAAGTAGTTTAAAATATTTGAGTGATTAATTTTGGCTTTATTCATCTGCATCTATTGTTTTTCCTAACTCTGTCTTCTGTTTTCTAGAATATGATTTTGAATAAAATAGTAAGAAATTTTTGATATTATTAGCCATCTATAGATAAGGAAATGATTTTAACTAGTATTTTGCTCATCTATAATTTCTTCATGATTAGTTATTGAGACCAGAAATTAATCATTCAGTATTATTCGGTGTATTCGGTGAGCTGAGTGCATCTTTCCTTTCATTTTCTTTCCTTTTTCCTTTCCTTTTCTTTCCTTTCCTTTTTCCTTTCCTTTCCTTTTTTCCTTTTTGTCTCTTTCTCTTTTTTTCCTTTTGCTGTTTTTCTTCTTAGGAAAAGAGCAATGAACAAGGCAGCTCCATATTCTTACCCTCAAGAAGTCTCTAGCTTAGCTAGTAAGATAAACAATAAAGCATACAATGTGTCAAATAAAAAATATAGGCAAAAACAAAGGATAAAAATAGGAGTTCTGGACCTTAATAAAGGCTCCCCCCCCCCCCCCGCTTTTCGAGACAAGGTTTCACCCTGTAACAGCCCAAAATGATTTCTTTGTCTTCTTTATTTTTATTTATTTGTTTTAAAAATTAATTTATTTAACTTTATTTTATGTACATTGGTGTGAAGGATCCCCTTGAACTGGAGTTACAGACAGTTGTCAGCTGCCGTGTGGGTGATTGGAAGTGAACCAGGATCCTCTGGAAAAGCAGTCAGTGCTCTTAACTACTGAGCCATATCTCTCCAGTCCCTATTTTTTTTTTTCTGTAAATTGTTGTGTGTGTTTAGTGTTGAGTTTCAGTTCCCCTGAAACTGAAGTTAGAGAAAGTTGTGAGTTGCCATGTGCCTGTTGGGAAATAAACTTGGGTCCTCTGGAAGAGCAGCCAGTGCTTTTAATCACTGAGCCATCTCTTTAGCCCCCTTTAGTATGGCTTTCTAAAGAAAAGGCAGAAAGACTTCATGGAGAAGATGATGCTTAGCAAAGACCCCAGGGAATAACATGTTTTATGGCCCTGGGGTGGTAATTGCCTAACTTTGTAAGGAAAGCTGGAGGCAGGTTAGGAGGTAAAGATCTCAATGTAAAGGATAGGGTAGAGGTGGCTTTTCATTATGTTAGGGTCATAAGTCCTTTGGCTTTTTTTTTTTTTTTATTATGTATACAATATTCTGTCTGTGTGTATGCCTGCAGGGCAGAAGAGGGCACCAGACCCCATTACAGATGGTTGTGAGCCACCATGTGGTTGCTGGGAATTGAACTCAGGACCTTTGGAAAAGCAGGCATTGCTCTTAACCTCTGAACCATCTCTCCAGCCCCAGTCCTTTGGCTTTTTATTGCTTTTGTTTGGATTTTGTTTTGAGACAGGGTCTCATACTGTGTCTAAGTTGGTTTGTGTAGTAGAGGTTAGTTTTTAACTTGTAGAGATCTTCCTGCTTCAGCCTCCCAGGTTCTAGAATGATAGCCATTTACCACCAATTCTGGCTTGGTGTTCATTCTGGATGTAATGAGAAGTCCACAGAGACTATTGAGCAGAGGTAAAGTGATCTTAGATGTTTAAAAGATTTTGATAATTCTGGGAGACAATAGAAGGACCATAGATGCTATGTTACTCTTCAGATAAAAATACCGGAGATTCAAATGCACAGTAATTGTGGAAGTGAAAAGTGGTTAAATTCTAGTTATTCTTTGAAAGTAGAACAGAAGGAATTTCTTCATTGATTTCTTGTAAGTTGGAAGAGAAAGGAGTCACCCCATCACTTTTGACTGAGCAAGTGATAGGATGAAATTACCTTTTACCAAGAAAAACACTTTGTTGTGATTGGGAAATAACTTTAGAATGAAAGTCATCAATTCAATGTTACATGTATAGTGTAAAAGCTCTTGACATCTGTAGAGATGTCAGTGAGGTAGTTAACTTGTGATATTCAAGATCTGAGAAGTGTAGGTTGTATATCAAAATTCTAGAGTCTAGAGTATCACTCTGTCTACCTACTTACCTATCTATTGCATCTCTATCTCTTTTTATTTGGTGTTGGGGATCAAACTGAGGACCTTGTTTACACTATACACGTAACATGTCAAGCATAGCAGAGTGGAACAAGATTAAAACTGGTTTTGTTCTTGACAGTCAGTTGTACCTCTCTGATTTTATCACTAATCCTGATAACCTAGCTACTTAGAGAAATATTTTATATCTTTCTATCAGTGTAGGTTACATGCTGCCTCAGGAGCAGATGATCAGTATCATTCAGGATGCTGAACATTAGCAAAAATTTAGGAAGGGGAAGGTAGGAAGTAGGTAAATATGTATAGATATATCAGTGAGCGACAGGGAATTTTCTTTGTTTTTTTCCTTTGTGGTCAGAATAATCTGAGAGCTCTTTCAATGTGTTCTTGTATTTATAATATAGATTGTATACTTGATTAATATGGTAAAAGTTCTTTTCCTTTGACAAATATTGATTACATTTAATATTCCTATAAATGTTCTATTGTGTCATGTGTTTGCATATAGATAGCATGACAGAAAGCATTAGTGGGATGCATTAAGACTGCCTTTTCATGTGATAATATTTGTAGTTCAGAGCCATCTGAAGATGAAGAGTCCCATGACCTTCCTTCTGTGACACAAAGAAATGACGTTGCAGAACTGGAAGACCTTTCGGAATTGGAAGATCTTAAAGATGCTAAGCTTCAGACACTGAAGGAACTTTTCCCACAAAGAAATGACAATGATCTCCTAAAGGTTGTACTTTTTAAAAAATTTGTACATCGTTTTAATTTTTTTTAAAGACTTTTTTTTAAAAACTTCATGTATATGCATGTTTGCTTGCATGTGTGCATATGCACTGCTTGCATGCCTGGTACTGGCGGAGACCAGAAGAGGGTGCCAGATCCCCTTACACTGGATCATAAACCACTGTAAGCTGTCACATGAGTGCTGGGAATTGAACCTGAGTACTCTGCAAAAGCAGCTACTGCTCTCAACCACCTCTTTCAACTGCTGTGTATGGTGTGTGTGTCATAACACGCACACACACGCACAAGCACACGCACACACACACACAAACACCACTGCATACCTGTGCAGATCAGACCCCAGGTTGTCCAAGCCATTTCTCCCCTTTTACCTTGGTATCTAGGGAGCCATCTTGAGTCATACAGTGTGTGTGGCAAACACTGTGCCTGTGCCCCTGATGTATATAGTTACTCAGGTTATACCTTTATGGCAGTTATTTGCATCTGTAAGGATAAAAAGAAATCTCTCCTGAGTTCGGTGCTGTAGTTATAATACACAGCCATTTATTTTGACATCTACTGAGGCCTGCTGGGAACAGGACCTCTAAAAGGCAAGTATATCTGGAGGACAATGCTGCAAGCCCATTTTTGCTGGCTATAAGTGAGGCTCTCACAACCAGAGAGATCAAAGAGCTCTTCTTAAAAATTGAGGTGCTTATGCTGGAGATGAAACTGAATTCTACTTAGGCAAGAGTTGTGCTTATGTGTGTAAAGCAAAACACAACTTGGCAGCTCCTGGGGATAAAACAAAAAAACCCAGATATTTTGGGGAAATGTAACTCAGGCCCATGGAAACAGTAGCACGGTTCATGCTTTATATTCCCAAGTAACCTTCCTGCAAAAAACTGTTGGATACAGCATCTGTGTGACGCTGTGCCCCTCATGGGTCACATGATGATGAAAAGTAAATAAATAAGAGTGGATTGTGGTTTTTGTTTTCGTTATTTATTTTAAAGATATCTTATGTTGGAATTTTCAGTAACAAGTGTAGGCTCTCAAAATAAAAATTTACCATAGGGCTTAGACACTGATCATACCTGCCCCACCATAGGGCTTAGACACTGATCACACCTGCCCCACCATAGGGCTTAGACACTGATCACATGCCTACATCTAGATGATGTTTTCTATGTTTGTTTATGATAGTCAGATCTTTGTGAAATAGTTCTTCAGGGGTTCATTCCTTAAAAATTTATTTATTTATTTATTTAAATTATTATTTTTTTTCCATTCAAAAATTTACACTTCCTCCCCTTCTTCCATTTCCTTCCCGCTCCCCCACTAACCCTCCTCCCTCCCCCTCCATCCTTAAGAAAGGGCAGGGTACCCTGCCCTGTGGGAAGTCCAAGGCCCTCCCCCCTCCATCCCAGCCTAGGAAGGGGTGCATCCAAATAAGAGTAGGGTCCCAAAAAGCCAATACATGCAGAAGAGACAGGTCCCAGTGCCATTATTGATGGCTTCTCAGTCTGCCCCCATTGACAGCCACATTCAGAGAGTCCGGTTTGATCACATGTTCGTTCAGTCCCGGTCCAGCTGGATTTGGTGAGCTCCCATTGGATCAGGCACACTGTCTCAGTGGGTGGACCAACTCCTCGCTGTCCTGACTTCCTTGCTCATCTTCTCCCTCCTTCTGCTCTTCAACTGGACCTTGGGAGCTCAGTCCATTGCTCTGATGTGGCTGTGGGTCTCTGTCTCTATCTCTGTCCATCGGACGAGATTTCTATGGTGATATTCAAGATACTCATCAGTGTGACTATGGGACAAGGCCAGTTCAGGCACTCTCTGCTCTGCTGCCCAAGGACCTAGCTGGGGACATCCCCGTGGACAGCTGGGATCCCCTCTAGACCCAAGTCTCTTGCCGACCCTAAAATAGCTCCCTTAATGTAGATATCTTCCTCCCTTCTCCAATATCTGCCCTTCCTCCATCTCCACCCTCCCACTTCCCCAAGTTCTCCCCAGTCCTTCCCTTCTCCCTTCTCCTTCCCCTTCTCCCCTTCCCCCAACTCCATCCCTACCCCTACCCAGGGGTTCATTTTTAAATGTCTGCCTTTTCTCCTTGTTAGTTGATTGAATCAACAAGCACTATGGATGGAGCCATTGCTGCTGCCTTGCTGATGTTTGGTGATGCAGGTATGCTTTCTTTAGACTTAAGTTATCATAGATACCATCTATTAATGTTTGCTTAACATTTACTGCCAACTTTGTGAGGTGTCAGAAGTTTCAGTTTCTGGTAGAAGAAACCAGCTTAGAAAGGTTAGGTAAAGTAATGGATATCATCCAGTTGTTCGGTGATTTTGCTTGGTTTCTGCAGATTAAATTCTATTCAAAATTTGGAAGTCATATTTACTCAAATCTCCTTTCTGATTGCGTGGTGGTTTTGTTTATAGATTTACAGACCTGAGTTAATAAGAACATAATTGATGTCTTGTGGAAAATCGTAGCTGGTAATCAGCATTCTTTCATTGTGTAAATATTTTTGCTGTTTCAGACTTCTGAGAGAAAACCAAATGAATTTGAAGGAGCTTACAATAGAAATCATCTTCAGTTTAGCAGTTAAGATTTTCCTTTAATTTATACATATCAAAAAAATATATATAAAGCACCTATAAACCTACTAAAAAGCATGTAAATTGATAAAATTTATACTCTATTAACCGCTTTTTAAAAAATGATTTATTTATTTTTATTTTATGTGCATTGATGTTCGGTCTGCATGTATGTCTGTGTCTAATCCTTTGGTGCTGGAGTTACAGACAATTGTGAGCTGCCATGTGGGTGCTGGGAATTGAATCTGGGTTCTTGGAAGAGCAGCCAGTGCTCCTAACCACTGAGCCGTCTCTCTAGCCACCTGTTAATCACTTTAAAATGTTATGTTTGTGAGTGATTGTGTTTTGAGATAGGGCTTTACTTTGTAGCCTACATGTTGGCTTTGAACTTTCAGTCTTCTGCCTCAGTTTCCAGAGTGCTAAAATTACGGGTGTTTCCTCTCCATTTCACACAACACACGTTAGATTACAAAATATAAAACTATTAGCTTACATTTATATATAGCATGATTTGCTTTATCACAAATCGTTACTCAGTTCATCTGGGTTTTTCTAATTTTAAAAAGGACTTTATTGTTCCTTATAGGATTGGTTCATTTATTTTTTCCATTATATCTATTATTTATTATACTAATAAAATATATCCTATATAAATCTTATGTGATTCCTCAAGGATTAATTTTAGATTATGTTGCCTAATCAACATAAGTATGCATTTCTGTATTACTTTTACTAAGAGTTGTACAAGTTTATTATTTTTCAACAGTGAATGCCCATTTTGCTGAGTGGGTTTTTTAAATTAAGTTTATCTATCTATATGTGTATGTGTATACACTTAAGTTTATATATAATATTTAAATATATTTATATATAAATTTCATACAAGTATATATATTATATGTATCTATATATAATTTTTTTTGAAATAGGGTTTCTCTGTGTTACAGCTCTGGCTGTTTTGGAACTCAATTAATAGATCAGGCTGGCCTTGAATTGTATCTGTTCAAGGTATAGATCAAGAGATCTGTCTGCTTCTGCCTCCCAAGTGCTGCAACTAAAGGTGTGTGCCACAACGCCTGGCTTTTTTGTTTATTTGTTTCTTTGTTTTTTGAGAGAGTGTAGCTCTGGCTGTCCTGGAACTCACTTTTGTAGACAAGGCTGGCCTTGAACTCACCTCTGCCTCCTGAGTGCTGGGATTAAAGGTGTGCACACACCACCACTGCCTGAAAATATAAATTAATTTTTTTAATCTTAAAGTACATACCAAGAAAAAAAAGCCAACATAGTTTTTTCCCATCTCACAGACCTGTCATCACAGATTCAATAGATTGTTTACCTCCTTCTTTCCTTTCTCTTTCTCTCTTTTTTTTGATACAGGGTTTCTCTGTTTAACAGTCTACCTCAAAAGAGATAACTTTCTTTTCTATCCTCTCACTGGAATGACTGGAGAGGATTTTAAGTATGATACCATTTCCTCCCCATTAAATACTTGTATGCCTGTTTTGACAAGGGCACAGTATTATATGGGTGCCATGTGCATAGAATGTTGAGGGTATTTTTGTAACCATTCCTTAGGTGACCTGGAGCAGTCCTGTCAACTCCTCAGGGTCTTGGATTCCTTGGCAGTGAAGAGTGTAAATAATCCTTTTGTCTTTAGTAACATCTCAATTCATGTATTAGTTTAACAGGTGTTATATTATTTACTATTCAACTAATAGGTAGCACCTGCTATTTTAGGTGCTGAAGATCTATGAAGAAACCAGATACCTACCCCTGCCTTGGTGAAGTTTCTAGTTACTCTGAATCTTAACCATCTGGCTTTGTTTCTTTTTGTCACATAATCATAAGGTGGCAAATTACAAGTAAACAGGAAATTGGGACTTTGTTGTCCTTTAAATAACTTTCTTTTCTTTCTGTCTTTTTTTTTTTTTTTGGTTTTTTTTGAGACAGGGTTTCTCTGTAGCTTTGGAGCCTGTCCTGGAACTAGCTCTTGTAGACCAGGCTAGCCTTGAACTCACAGAGATCCACCTGCCTCTGCCTCCGCCTCCTGAGTGCTGGGATTAAAGTCGTGCGCCACCACCGCCCAGCAATAACTTTCTTTTCTAAATCTTGGGCTGAACAAAGCAGTATATCAGACATTTTTATTTTTAATAGAATGTGCTCTGAGATGCTGTGTAGAATGACAAATTTGTCTAAGCTGAAGATAAGCTTCATTATACTGCCTGTCATTAAGACAACATTATTTTGGATATTTTGAGATATTTTTCCAACAAAAGGCTTTTCAAATGCCTGTGAGTAATCTTAGATAGGAATACCAATCATGACTTTGAATACTTGCTTTAGCACAAATTACAGTCTATAGATAGTATCACCCTTGGACAATAAACAGAGGTGGTTTTAAACTTAAAGAGTTTTAGTTATTCATACTGAGTTTTGCTTGTTTTTTAAGACTGCCTTATTTTTTGTGTATGGGTGTTTTGCCTGCATGTGTGTCTTTGTACCACTTGTGTACCTGGTGCCCATGGGCCAGAAGAGGGTACTGGGTCCCCTGGAACTGGAATTACAAGTGCTATGAGTCAATTTTTGGGTGCTGGGTGTTGAAGCAAGGCCCTCTGGAAGAGGGACACTGCGCCTAACCACTGAACGATCTATCTAGTCTCTACAACTGAGTTTAAAAGACTATGCATAATCTCTACTTTCTTTTTTTTTTTTTTAAGTTTTTTGAGACAGGTTTTCTCTAGCTTTGAAGCCTGTCCTGGAACTCCCTCTGTAGACCAGGCTGGCCTCAAACTCACAGAGATCTGCCTTTCTCTGCTTCCTGAGTGCTGGGATTAAAGGTGTACACCCCGTCACCTGACTATATCTTTACTTTTTACTTTATGACATTTTAAAAAATAAGATTTTGTTGATGTTATCAGTGTTATCAGAGAGAAGACTCCAATTCTGTCTCTTTTTAGGCAAAAATTAAGCATTTTGTGTTACATAGCAGAAACTATATTGAAGCTTTTTGTAGTGGCATTTAATTTGTATTTTAATAAACAAAACATGCCTGAAGATTAGAAAAGTAAAACAGCCACACTGACCAGCCTTACAGACCAGGCAGCAATAACGCACCCCGTTAATCGCAGTAGCCACACTAGTTTGCCATAGAAATCGAATTGTGCATGCATTTAATCACAGTGGTGCACACCCTTAATCCCAGCCCTAGAGAGGAATATAAGGTGGGAGGCAATAGCTCACAGACACAGTCTCATTCTGAAGTTTCCTGGAGGCAGGATCACCATTTTCGGACTGAGGTCGAGGTAAGACCCAGTGGCAGGCTGCTTTGCGTTTCTGGTCTTCAAATTGAACCTCATTATCTTTCTCTGAGTTTTTATTAATCGTGCTTCAGCTTTTTTTTATGAGTAAAATATTTACTATTGATACTTACATCTACTATATGTATGATGATGAGTTGGTTTTACTCTTTCCTTTTAAAACTAGATGCTAAAAGTCAATTGTATGCGCGGAAGGGGTATATTATGAAACGAAACAGAAGGACACTTTGAGTATTAATACTAGCATGACTGTTAGTTTATAGAAAACCAGTTAGTTTATATTGTTAGTTTGTAGATTCAGTTTTCTCTTGGAACCATCATATTGGGAAGTTTTAAACTTGAAACTCTAAAGCTGCCATGTATGTACTCATCTTGAGTGAGTGTACTTAGATGTAGGTTAAAAACATGGGCCTTCATCCTGGGAGATGGCTCAGCGGTTAAGAGGCTGCTCTTCCAGAGGTACTGTGTTCAACTCTTAGCAACCATATGGTGGCTCACAAACCATCTGTAATGATATCTGGTGCTCTCTGGTGTAGGCAGACATACAGGCAGAACACTGTTTACATGATTGATAGATAGATAGATAGATAGTTAGATAGATAGATAGACAGGCAGGCAGGCAGGCAGAACACTGTTTACATGATAGATAGATAGATAGATAGATAGATAGATAGATAGATAGATAGATAGATAGATTATCCTCCCTCCAATGCATCCTCATTCCTTCTGATTTGTGAAATAGAAAGTAACCCTTTTATAGATTTTTTCTGAAAAGTAAATGAAAAATAGTTTATACAAGGCCTTGTGTAAAGCCTACTATGCAGTAGGTGCTTATTTACTGGTATCAGTTCTGATAACTTATGCTTGGTGAGTAACATTTATCACTTCTCAGCAGTCTGTCATTTGTGAAAACCCGTAGTCTCAATATTATCTTGTTGTAGAATTACTTGATAGAAGAAAGAATATGGCACCAGTGATGTAATACTTTATGGATGAAGTATAGCAGTGACTTCTCTTTGAAAAACTGGAGAGTCTTTTTACCTTTTCTTTAATTTACTCATGTAGCTGTAGAAAAATCATAGCCCCTTTGTCAAGTCAGAAATATTGATATAATTAATACTTTTGATTTAAATTGATTCTTGTTATTTTTGTGAAAATTCTGAGTGTGTTTTTCTCTTTTAAAAGGTGGTGGACCCAGAAAAAGAAAATTATCTTCTTCTTCTGAGGCATATGAGGAGGATGAATTGAATGACGATCAGTCCCTAAAGAAGCCACGAGTGGAACGCGTAAGTTGCATTTAAATTGCTACATCAGAGTTAGAGTATGTTGAGTGTAGGACTAGTTTGATGGCTCAGAAGTTAAGAGCACTGACTGCTTTTCCAGAGGTCTTGGATTCAATTTTTATCATGTGATTCACAATCCTTTATAACCCCAGTCTCAAGGAATCCAACGCCCTCTTCTGGCCTCTGTAGGTACTGCATTTGCAGGCATGCAGGTGAAAAACCCACCATTCACATCAAATAAAAATAAATAAAATCTTTGGGCGGTGGTGGCTCATGCTTTTATTTTTATTTTTTTTTCCCTTGATATTTATTGAGCTCTACATTTTTCTCTGCTCCCCTCCCTGCTACTCCCCTCCCTCCTTCAGCCTTCCCCCCAAGGTCCCCATGCTCCCAATTTATTCAGGAGATCTTGTCTTTGGCTCATGCTTTTAATTACAGCACTTGGGCTGTAGAGACGGATCTCTGAGTTCAAAGCCAGCGTGGTCTACAGAACAAGTTCCAGGACAGGCTCCAAAGCTACAGAGAAACCCTGTCTTGAAAAACCAAAATAAATAAATAAATATAGAATCTCAAAGGAAAGAAAAAAGACTGTGCTAAATGAAAAGACTGTGCTGAATGTGTGGATATTATACCTGAAAGTTCACCCAAGTAAATCAGTCTTCTGTTTTTGCAGCTCATAAGTGATTCTGTATCACAGTAGTTGTTTATGCCGTGCTGCTAGATGGTTCTAGTAATCAAGCCAGTGTTCTATAAACCATGTGTAAAGTTTTTTGTTTCCTTTATGTGGTCATAAACTACTTTCCATAGTGCTGTAAATACTGGCTGAAGAACTGTTATGTGTGTTGTTAGGATTAAAGCCTGGGCCTGGACAACCCTAAGAAGCTAAACTCAGCCCTATCTTCAGTAGACCAACTGACTAAATAAAGACAGTAGAATCCTACAAACATGGCTTATAGAGCATTTACATACTCATTAGACCCATCCAGTGGTAAACTCTTGCTGTAAGATAGCCCCACTGAAGAATGTTGCAGCTGGGTTGTAGAGTCTGCACAGGGCTTGCCTACCAGCACAAAACACTTGAGTTTGATCCCCAGTACTACATAAAGCTAGGTGTAGAGACTTAGGCCTGTAACTCCAGTATTCCAAAAGCAGAGGCAGGATGACCAGAAGTTCAAGGTCATCCTTAGCTACATAATTGGTTCAATACTAGCTTGGACTGTGTGAGATATTGTCTAAAAATAAAAGGCATTGCAAAAGAAAAAGGTGTCAATAAAGACAAGGCATAACAAATAGCGTTGAGAGCATAGCTCAGTGGTAGAATGTTTGCTCTCCAACCCATGGCCATGAGTTCAAGCCCCAGTACCACCAAAATGCGTGGCTAAAGCACACACTTACCAGCAGCAGAAAGCAGACATTAGTCTTTAAGTCATGAAGTATGGAGCTACTCTATAGTTAAAGTGTATTTTAAAGTGTCTCTAATCCCAGTACTTGGGAGGCTAAGACAAGTTTCAGTTAAAACCTCAAATTTGGAATAGCAACTGCAGTTGGAATCATCTGATTTGTTTATATTGCTCTGAACAAATTCTCCAAAACCCATCCAGTTTGCCATGAGCCAAGGAGTGTACTACTTTGGGCTGGACTGATAATTTGTTTTCTGCAATTCCCTCAGGAAAGTGATTGTGATTACTGTTTGAGTGAGATCGGCAATTCTTGGCACTTTAATGTGGTATTTCCTACATAATGGTCCATACTTCATGATTGACAGCCTAATATGTGCTTTCTGCCATTGGTAAGCATGTGTTCTAGCTATGTATTCTGGTGTTGGAACCATAAAATTAGATCATAACTTCTAGACCCACTCAGACAGATTTGGGTTCAGCCTCTTCATATGGCTTCTGTGTAACCAAGTGTAACCACTGACCCCGGGGGTACTTTTCAGCCAACAGTGACTACAGCTGATAAAAGAATGGGATCCTTAAAGGGATAGCAAGTGATAGGCATGTCAGCCACTGAATGCTGAGTCCTTCATTTGTAATGTTGTATGTTTCATTTCAAAAAACCATTTTCCAGACACCTGATTTTGGAGGTGCTTTCATTGCTATTGTTTGGTCTTGGAGATGTGATCCAAAGCCTTGTACATGTTAAGCTTATATGCACCCCAGCTTTATATTTTATTGAAGAGAAATTCACACAGCATAAAATTACCATTTTGGCATGGGCACTTTAATACATTTAGGACAGCCCCAGTGTTGGGTATTGTGACCATGTGTATCTAGTTCCGAATATTTCATGATTCCACCATGGCAGGCTGTACACAAAAGGAGGGTCTTCTTGTTTCTTCATTTCCTGGATCCATGGCAGTCAGTAGTCTACCTTCTTCCTCTCTGGATTTGCATATTCTGGGTATTTCTTTTATAAATGTAATAATACATCCATTATATCCTCTGTGAAGGTTTATCCAAGATATGTCACATATTTTTTGTTTGTTTAGTTTTTGAAAGTTACACTGTAGTTAGTCTAAGCTCACTTTGAATTCATGGTAGTCCTTGTCGCTCAGCCCTCTTAGTGCTGGAATTAAATATTCTATTTAGTGACTCTCTCTCTCTCTCTCTCTCTCTCTCTCTCTCTCTCTCTCTCTCTCTCTCTCTCTCTCTCACACACACACACACACCATGGTTTGTTTTTCCATTCTTTGTTGATAGGCATTTGAAATATTTTTTAAGACAAAACTGAAATAAACAGAATTGTGGTTGCTAGAGCCTCTATTCCCATAGCTTTTGGGGGATGGAGACAGAATAATCAGGAATTCAAGGTCATCCTGGCTGTATAGCAAGTCCAAGGCTGACCTGAGCTACACAAGACCCTGTCTCAAGAGTGGTTCAGTGCTTTATAGCACATGCTGCTATGAACTGCTGTAATCTTTTAGAGAACCCAAGTTTGGTTCCCAGCACTCGTGTTGGGTGGCTCTCAACTGCCTATAATTCTAATTCCTAAGGACCTGACACCCTCTTCTGACTTCCACAAGCAATCACACACATACAGCAGACACACTGCACACAAATAAATAAAAGTAATACAATTTCTTTGAGTTTTGGTTTTCCGGTACAGGCTTTTTTTATGTAGCCTTGGCTGTCCAGGAACTCGCTCTGTAGACTAAGCTGGCCTTGAACTCAGATCCAACTGTATCTCCTTTCCAAGTGCTGGGATTAAAGGCATGTGCCACCAGGCCTGGCCTAATGCAGATCTTTTTTTAACATATTAACCAGGATGCTCTGAGAAAATGGCCAGATTGGTACAGCACTAATGCTTCTACAAAAGCATGAGAAACTGAATTTTGATTCCTGGCATCCACATAAAAAACTGTGCAGTGGTGAGCCTGTATGAGCCTAGTAGCAGGGATCGAAACAGGCTAATCTTTGGAGCTTGGTGTCCAGCTTGTCAAGCCAGTTGGTGAGCTCCAGGTTCATTAAGAGCACCTGTGTGAACAAAGGTGTAGGGTGCACTGCTGTCAACCTGTGGCCTCCACATGCACATGAACGTTGGCACCCACACACATGTACCTACATGAACACATACCCTCTGGTATGACGGAGGTTTAAAAGTGTGTTGTGGGAAACACCTGCTTATTTGCCCTGTCACTTGTTTATGTCTCAGCTGTAGTCTTCAGAGTGCTTGCCTTAGAGACTTCGGTGGACTCGTGGAGTGCAGTGTTTCAGTTCCTTAATGTCCCATTAACTTTGTTTTGTTTCTCAGATGATATGACTATGTTCAGGATCAGTAATGCTAAGTGAAGCTGTTGGCATGAGTTTAATTTCTGAGGATTTTGAAATATTTTCTCCAAATACTATTGTTCCTCTGCTCAAAATCCTATTCTTCTGGTGCTTCAGAGTGGAGACTTGTAACCTGTGATGCTCACTGTACTCCAGCCCACTGTATCACATTTTGTTATGAAATACTTGCAGCTTTCTTCTTTCTATCCATATAGATATGCTTATAGTTTGCTTTTATGTTGTTGGTGACTCAACCCTGGCCTTGTGCGGCTCAGGTATGAACAGCCCCATAGGCTTTATGCCCCACACAGGACTTGATTTGCACCTGTCTTTATAGAGTGTCAACTTGTCCCTCTGTGCCAGAGAGTAACAATCACAGCTAGTTATTTCTTTTTTGGCTATTAAAAGAGAACTGTAGCAGCTCAATTGCTAGATAATACAGATAAAGGAGAGTGGAGAAGACTTGATCTTGTCTGTCCTCCCCACCCCCTTCACCCCTCAGGGAGAAGAATCAAATGAGTCTGCAGAAGCCAGCAGCAGCTGGGAGAAGCAGGAAAGTATTGTATTGAAATTGCAAAAAGAATTTCCAAATTTTGATAAACAGGTAAGAAGGGTAGAAGTGTTCAAAAATGTAGTGTGTGCTACGTTTGTCTTACAAAGTAACATTTGAGTTAAACCGTGTGCAAACTCTGTATTACATAAATATTTTATACTGTCTGCTGATTACTTAATTTCCTGTGTTTACTAATTGTAGTGTCAGCATTATAAATGAAACCATAATAAACATAACTGTAGTAAAATTGTGAATCCTTAAGTGCAAAAGGCTGTCTTGTCTCCATCATGTTCTTGCTCTTGAACTCTTTCATAAAAGTTTTAAATTGCAGTGCTGATTTCAGTGTCTTCATGTTCTGTACTGGTCGTTCTCCTCCCTTGTTAATATAAAAATGGTCAGTGTCACTAATGTCTTATGTCAAGCATGTCACTGTTTTAAAGATGCCTCTGCACTATCTTATTACTGCATATTGAAGCACATACTTGGTTTAACATTTGGAAAATGTTTACATTATCATGTATGTGTTCCATTTTGTGCTCAGTCAATCCATCTCAATTCTGGTGAACTGAATGCATAGTCTTGTTACTCTTGTTCTTTACGTGTGTTACATCTGCATGTTTTCTAACTGGGGATATAGCATAGGTGGTAGAGTACACTTGCCATATTTACACAGAGACTAGGCTTCATTCCTAGAAACATGTTGTGTATACTGTGCATGCCTGTTATCCAAGACTAGGGAGGTGGGGCAGGAGCATCTGAAGTTCAAGGACATCTATGGCTGCAGAGCAAGTTGGAGGCCAGCCTGAACTATGTGAGACCCTGCCTTACATAAAAAAATGAATTACATGGTTTTCACCAGTGTGGCAGTGAAATACTTTATAATTTCAGTAGGCAGGAGGATCAAGTTGTTCAAGGCCATCTCTGGCTACATAATTCCTGTCTCGAAACAACAGAAAACCCAGCAACAGCAAAGGTTGAAGTTGGTAGTTAATGAATGTTTAGAGCTGTACAATGAAATACCTGTTTTGGTTACTTTAGTACATTTTGATGTTTTTAGAGAGCTAGAAATTAAAAAAAAAAAAAAGTCACATGTCCATCCCTGTTGAAGACTGTATTTGTGAAGTTAAATTATACAGAAAGGATTTATAAAGTAGCACTAAAACAATGACAGTACCAGCTGAGGTGGTGTACACCTTTAGTCCTGGGACTTAGGAGACAGAAGCTGATGGATCTCCATGAGGTCAAAGACAGCCAATGTTACATAGTGAGACCCTGTCACAAAAAAAAGTGGTAGTGATATGAATTCTTTACTTTTTCGATGATTGCATTTTAAAAGAGCACACAAATTTTTCCATATTGCTAATTTCACATTTTTAATGGAAAAAAATCATTAACTTAATTTCAGGAACTAAGAGAAGTGCTAAAGGAACATGAGTGGATGTACACAGAAGCCTTGGAGTCTCTCAAAGTGTTTGCAGAAGATCAAGGTAATCAGTAATGGCCAGTGTGTGTACCTCCCTGAGCCCTATGTCTTCTGTAGAGGAGCAGAGGGGCTGACTTGCATGTGATGCTGGGAGTAATGATGTGAAATATTCAACATGACAAATTCTCAAATATTTTAACCTGTTCTTCACCATAATAAAAGTCAAAACAGTACATGACTTTTATACAATCTTTCCTGATTCTTAGGCAACCTTTAAGTTGTGTTGAGTTATTTACATTTTGACATCTGTCAGGATGAATCTTGCAGTTGATTTGCTTATTAATTAGCCTGCATTTGCATGAATTTGGAAAGCACTAGCCTTAAGAACTCAAGAGTATTATCACTCTGGAGGAGCAAATTCTCAATCCATATGGAGCTCTGAACTTCAGAAGGTGATGGAGGAGAGACGTGCTCGCATAAAGTTAGGTTGTACACATTTAGTAATGTTTCTACCCAAGAATCAAATAGACTCAGCATTACATAATTGTAAAGATGACTTCTAAAGTCTAGCACAGTGACTTTGATTTTCATTTTATTTAATTCATTTAATTAAGTTTTTACATGGGCAAAAGCATGAACATATAATAACAACTCTGGAAACTCTTTGAATAAGTAGAAAATAAAAATTTTAAGTAGAATACGCTCCCCTCTTAATATCTGTGGGGTTTTTAAAGGACCTATACTGATACTAGCAATCAACTGGCACTCAGACACTCAATTCCCTTAATGTGAAGTGGCATATTTGCATATGACGTACACATTTTTCCATATGCTTCCAATCATCTTAAGATTACTTACAATACTGTGCAAGTTGCTTTTATCTTATGTAGGGAATAATTACACATATTTAATGTACATCCAATTCTTTTTCTAATATATTTTTATATGGCTTGTTGGATCCATAAGTTTGGAACTCACAGATACAGAAGGTCGGGGCAAATTTACAGATTAATTAGTGCCTATTTTCTTATGAAAATAATATAAGAGAAACTATACATTCATTCACAGGAAGCTTAGAATTCAGTGAGATGCAGAGTAGTGGCACACTGAAGTAATTATTTAGATAATGCTTAAGTGATGGTAAACTAATTAGGAGGCATAGTGACAGTGCTCTGCTGCTTCCATCAGGGGCGACGAGGCCCAGGCTCCTATATGCTTTGGGGGCAGTTAGTGTACATGCGGCTCTCATCTGTATCCTGGCGCCTTGGGTAGAAAGCAGATGGATGTTTAAAAGGAAGTTATCACCTACTTTGAAATAAGTCTTTCTAGCTTATTGGTATCTTCACATTCTGTTTTATTGCTCCTAATATATGTAAAGATTTGACAGTAGGTTGTGGTTGAATTCTTCAGTGTTCACAAGGAAAATGTAATGTTTATATACTATACTTACCTTATTTGAAGTCTTATGTTTTATATTTTTTTCATTTATATACTTCTAAGTTAGTTACGACGTTTGTATTTTTTTGTACACAGATACGCAGTCTGCTTCACAAAGTGAGGTTACAAATGGAAAAGAAGTTGCAAAGAATCAAAATTATTCTAAAAACACAACTAAAACTAAAATGAAACAGAAAATTTCTATGAAACCACAAAATGGTTTTAACAAGAAACGTAAGAAAAATGTATTTAATCCTAAGAAAGCTGTAGAAGATTCCGAGTATGATTCAGGCTCTGATGCCGGGAGTTCACTGGACGAGGACTATAGCAGTGGTGAAGAAGTGATGGAGGATGGCTATAAAGGCAAAATTCTCCACTTCCTTCAAGATGCTTCAATTGCTGAACTGACTTTAATTCCTCAGTGTTCTCAGAAAAAGGCTCAGAGAATAACAGAACTCCGGCCCTTTAATAGTTGGGAAGCTCTGGTAAGGCGTGTGTGTGTGTGTGTGTGTGTGTGTGTGTGTGTGTGTGTGTGTGTGTGTGTGTGTGTGTGTGTGTGTGTGTGTGTGTGTGTGTGTTTGATTTACAGTACCGTTTATATTCAGATTGTCTTCAGCCCAGGGAAGCATAGATGGGTGGCCTTATCCTGTGTA
>PVIU01007582.1:0-52868 GCA_004026605.1 Ondatra zibethicus | reverse complement strand
CAAATAGTGTCTGTCATATGACCTAATTTTGAATGAATTAAGGGGTGATTTTCCTGAAAAACCCAAGCTGATTGGCTGGGTGTGCTGTCACTCATCCTTTTGCATAGAAACTTGGTTCATTTCACTGCAGAAGAAGAAATTAGAGCTTACTTTCAGGAAGGAGTTGTTTGCTAGCCAGTTCTGATCTGTTACTGCTGAGACACCATACAGAATGGAAGAATGTGGCAGACATTTGACTACAAGGCTTGAAGAGCAGTAGCAGCGGCCAGAGCCGTTGTTTATTTTCTTTTTCTTCTAAATGTGACAGCTCAGTTTCTAACATGTTTCTCCTGGTTAAAGAACGTGGCCATTTGATGGAGTATAGCAGGCTGCAGCATTTTTAATTGGAAAAGTAGCAAACTTGTGGAAGCATAGAATTCAAGTGTAGGCGAAAGAAGGGATGAGCTCTGGTGAGTACACTTTGCACGATCATGTTGTGGTGTTTGACTTCCTATGAACGAGTGTTATCCAAAATACCTGTATTTTGAGTTTTATGAATCAGTTCTCAAATCTGATTACTATAGATACTCTTTTGTGTTTTAGATTTTACTTCAACTTTTGTGAAAATGTGGGGCTTTATTCATGAGTTATATATAGGCCCTCCAAGCAAAACAATATGGATGGTTGTTTATGGCTGTGAGAGATGAGGCGGCTCTTGCTGCTTTGTGGAGGTTTCAGAGTTTTAATCCTTGTGCTGTGGAGTGGAGATGCATGTGTTCGTGACTAATTTTGTTCCTATAACTAATCTAACATGAGTGACTTTGGTAAATGTCTTGAAGTGTTGATTAAGGAGGCTTCTGCACAACAATTTTTAAAAGCCCTTTTGTAAATTAAGGTATTTCAGCATATAGAAAAATTAGTCCATTGCAACTTTAAACACACACACACACACACACACACACACACACAACCAGACAAAACCTTTCGTTTTGCCCCAAGCATATGCTTTTCCAGAGAACATCTGTCAAAGCAGATCCCTTTCAAAACTTGTTTGACTTTGCCTGAGTGATTATTTGTTGAGGTATTTGCTGAAGGGCTTTCTCGTTCTTTTCTCCCTTTTTATTTTTCTTTTAATCTTTAATGGTCTCCTGTGTTGTTATGGGGTTAGATTGCTCAGGCTTGTTGGGATTCTAATTTATTTAATAAGGGATGTAGTTATCTGTACCAGTTTGTGTAGTCACTGTAAGCACTTGCCCACATAGCTTATAATAAAAGCAGATTATACAGTTTTACCAAGGTATATGTGCCAGATGTTTAAAAAAATATTCAGGAACTTAACCTGGAGAAGACATATCTTCTTAATTAATTGGCAGTTTCTATCAGTGTTGACATGAATTTGGAGATTATGCACTACTTACTTAAGTCTCTTGACTTTTTCCCTTCAAGAAATGGAACATAAGGACTACAGTGTCTGTCCTAGCCAGCCCATCTTAATGCTGCGTGTTTGATAAGAGAGGGAAAAGGTACCTGAAAAGCAGACACTTTATTTCATTTCACTGAGTAAAGTGTTTTGCTATCCTGAACAAAGTGTATAAATAAGCTTTTGCAACTCAATAATTAGACAAGTAAATCTGTAAGCCCAAAATTTATTTTTCTTCAGGCTTTTAGCTTCTACTTTCCAGGACCAGCATTTTGAATGTGACTATAAAGTAATTTATTACACTAGTGAAATTATCAGTGGAAAAATTAATATTATATACATTCCTATAAAAACTATCAAATTTACTCTATAAAAACCATCTAATTAATGTGATAATATATCCAGATAATATTTCCAATTAATGTGTTAAAATGTTTTCAGTTCTAATCACCTTCATTTTATTTGAGGGGGAAACAGGTTACTTAAAAGATGTGAATTGAGAGTAGTATTTCTATCTGGAGCTTTATTCATTACTTTCTTTTTCCTTTTTTGTGATTTAAGTATTGTTAGATTTCCTTTATGGTTTTTCTCTTTTACCCAAAAACAAAAATACTTATCCTCCCAAACTTTTATGTTGATACCTGCTGCACTAAGAAATTACTATGGCAGTTGAAGTTTTAATTGTGTTACACAAAGCTTGTTGAACTTACAAGATATTATAGATTCAGGGCAGTCTTTTTAAACCCTTTAATCCCTAAAATGATTATTGAAGTTTTATCTTAAAGATTATAAGACTGTTTAACAGTGTTTGAATAAACTGTAAATTCATAAATATTTCATAGAAAATACAGCTTTTGCACTTGGAAACTTTAAACCAAACTTTGAAAAGTTCTAGAGGGTGGGTTTTCTTTATAGCATTAGATATATAATGTAATATAAATCTGATTCACATAATATATAACATATTTGCCTAATATTATCCATTTAATAGTGTATCACAATAATTCCAAGTCCTGCAATTTTCTGTGTTGCTCTAATTTTCTTTCTGAAGGATTTCTCTCCCTCATTTTCCTCCTTAAAGTTAAAATGTTTTCAGTTCTAATCACCTTCATTTTATTTGAGGGGGAAAAAGGTTACTTATAAGATGTGAATTGAGAGTAGTATTTCTATCTGGAGCTTTATTCATTACTTTCTTTTTCCTTGTATTGTGATTTAAGTAATGTTAGATTTCCTTTATGGTTTTTTACTTTTACCCAAAGTCTTTTTGTTTTTGTTGTTGTTTTAGAAACGCAACTTTACATGCTAATATAAGGAAACAAGCATTAAGTGTAGCAGTCTTTGAAATGTAGTGAGCCGAAAATGACATTTGTTTAAAAGTCAGTATTGTTAAAGTGGTAAAAATGGAGTTTTTATTGGGAAAGTTCACTTTTGATGCCATCAGTTCACCAATTACTTCCTGAACGTCTTTTTAGCCTAGTATAAAATAGATTAAGGGTACTATTATGTCTGTATTGTAATTTTAATTGCACTATTATCTGCAAATTAGAATGTGCATTTATGGGGCTGGAGATATAACTCAATTGCCATAGAACCTGTGCAGCACACATGAAGCCTAGGGTTCAATCCATGGCATCAAATAAATCAGGCATGGTTGCATATATCTATAATCATAGCACTTGGGATCTAGAAACAGGATAATCAAGATTCTCCTTGGCCATGGAACAAATTTTAGGCCATATTAGGCTATAGGAGACCCTGTCTCAAAAATAAAATAAAATATACTTTGTTCAAAAAGCTTGTGTATTTATACTGCTCAATATAGTATTTATGAATAGCTTACTTCATGAATGTTTACCTACCATCTTCAGATCTGTATCTCCTTTATGAATGCTGTGTTCAGTGTAGATGTGATTTAACATTGCCTGAGCAGGTTCAGCTCCTGTCCAAGTCTTTTTTCTGCCACTGTTGCTTTGTCTCAGTGAGTCACAGACTGGTGCATGGCTTTCCCTTGTTTGACTCTATAAAATGCCTGTTTGCCTGCCACTTAAAACACTGAAACAGTTATTTCTTCTTTGTGATAGAGTGGCTTCATTGATTTTTATGATTGCTCTACTGGGGCTTTATTTTAATTTGTGTAAGTTAGATAAACTTCTACTTAAATTACAAAAATTACTGCCAGGTATATGGAATAATGAATAAGACTGGTCAAGCTGCTTCTTAAGTAGGAATTAAGTCATTTTAGAAATTTGCTTTTAAACAGTTTTCCTCCTCTTATAAAAATTCAAAAGTATTTGTTTTGCAAGAGTGACACACTGTGGCAGGAGAGAGGTACTTCAGTCCAACCAGGTCTACCTTTCTCTTCTGTTCTCAGTACCAGACCTCAAACTCAGGGCCTCATGCTTGCTCATGCAGGTCCCTGCTCAGTCGGACTCTGTCTTTCAGAGAAGAAAGTTCTTGGGATGCTGCTTGAGTTTTTAAGGAGAGGTGCTAATCAGTGGCATGTGGAGAATCTTTTTACATGGAATTGTCCATTAAGTAGGAATTGTGTGTTTTCTTTATTATCCCTGAATATATATTGATTTTGAAGATGATTTTATTTGTGTACAGTTGAAGCACTATAGGAATGAAAAATGTACTTTATACAAAATAATTCTACCAAAGGTACCCGCTACTTGATAGTTTCAGTGTCAATTTTTTTGTTGATATATTTCATGCCATATAAACAAGATTCTATTTTCTTGGCTTATCTGTGACCTAGGTTTACTAAAAATTCTGTTTATAGGGTGACTTCGTACTGCTTAAGTTTGGATTTAAAATCTCCAAAGCTGTTTTAACTATTGGCTTTTGCTCTTTTGTTCAACTTTTCTGCATTATAAGTACCATACCATGCATGCTTTTTTGTTTTTTATATTTTCATACTCGGGACTAGAATTGAGAACTTCACACCAAGAATTACAGCAGTCACCCTTCTAGTACATAGAATTATTTGAATTAAACTCTTTTTTTTTTGCTTTCTTTTATGCGTATGGGTGTTTTGCCTGCATGTATATTTGTGCACCGTATGTGTACTTGGTGCTCATGGAGGCCAGAAAAGAAAGTGTTGGGTTCCCTGGAGGTGGAGTTCCAATTGTGACTGTTAACTGTCCCCTGCAGGTTCTGGGAATTAAACCTAGGTCCTTTGGAAGAATAGCAAGGGAATGCTCGTAACTGCTGAGCCATCTCATGAGTTCCTTTTATTTTAATTTTTATTGTTTTAGACAAGGCTGTATGACCTCACTTGACATCAAGTTCTTGATCCTTTTTCTTTGGCCTCCTGATTGCTGGGATTGAAAAATATGTATTGGGTCATATGTAGCCAGTGCTGACCTCGGCTCAATGTATAGTTGAAACTGGCTTCAAACTCTTGATCTTTCTGCTGCCATCTCCCAAGGGCTGCATTTACAAGCATGTGCCACAAGACCTCGCATTAAGTAATTTTTGAAAACACTAAGAAACTTACCAGGCTTAAAGCTTCTTGTGGTCCAGTTTTCACAGTGTTTTAAAATAAGAAATAAGAAATCTTAATCTTTTTGACTTAAAACTTTTCAATTGCTTTACAGTATTCATCAGAATGGTCCTTTGTCCTATCCTACTCTCTTGTTGAAAATAATCTGTGCTCTTCTAGGCTCTGACATGTTGATCTTGTAGTTAAAACAGTTCTTTTTTTACATCTGGGCTTACTGCACTGAAAGGGCTTTCTAGATTTTAGTAGCCTGCTTGTGATACAGGCCTGCGAAATTCATCCTTTCTTTTTAGCATTTAGATTGTCTTTCCTAATAGCAGTAAACCTTGTGAGGAAGGAACTGTTTCTTTATAGCAGATACTTTTAGAGTTAGAGTCATCTTCACTAAAGAACAAAACAAACAAAACCTGCTAAAATTTATGTAGTGGTAGTTGGCTACAAAAAAGAATATCAAATCATATTAATGAAAAGAATATTACTTCTTTGAGCTTAAAAAAATTTTTACCTTTTTTTCTGTGTGCATGCATTTATGCCTTTTCAAAAGTATGTACATGTGTATGGGTGCCTACAGAGGTGAGAAGATGATGTTGGGTACTATGGAGCTGGAGTTATAGGTGGGTGTGAGTTAACCTGATGTGGGTGCTGAGAACCAAACAAAGGAGCAATACTCTTAACTCCGAGCCATCTCTCCAGCCCTGGCTCCAAGTCTTAAAAGTTATTTGAGGGAAGATTGTTTCCATTGAAATAAAGCACAGACTTTGGATTTTTATGCAGCTTTATGATGTTATAAATTTTATGAATCCGGAACTGTTGGATTTAATGAGTTGTTGAGTAAAATGCACTATGTATTTTCTTGCACACAGTGTCTGTTTTATCTTGATTCCTCTCGTACGCAAACTTCTAACAACCTGAACAGTAGATATGATGATTTTTTTTTGCTCTATTTTTTCATGATTTACTGCTACTACTACTATTATTATTATTATTATGTCTTTTTACATCCCAGCTGCCGTTTCTCCTCCCTCCTGTCCTCCCAGCCCTTCTTTGTTTCTTTTCAGAAAAGGCCCATGGATAACAACTAAATTTGGCATATCAAGTTGCAGTAAGACCAGGCACCTCCCCTTTTATTAAGGCTGGGCAAGGCAACCCAGTATAAGAAATAGGTTCCCAAAAGCCAGCTAAAGCTTTATGAACAGCCTCTCTTCCCAGTGTAAGGAGCCCACAAGAAATCCAAGCCACACAACTATAAAATGTAGGCCTAGGTCAGTCCCATGCAAATTTTTTCTTTCTTTTTTTTTCTTTATATTTATTTATTATGTATACAATATTCTGTCTGCGTGTATGCCTGCAGGCAGAAGAGGGCACCAGACCTTATTACAGCTGGTTGTAAGCCACCATGTGGTTGCTGGGGATTGAACTCAGGACCTTTGGAAGAGCAGGCAATGTTCTTAACCACTGAGCCATCTCTCCAGCCCCCAATTTTTTTTTTCTTAAAAATTAGTGTTTTAATGAAGAATTCTAGTAGAAACTCTTTACCTAATGATTGCGGATAACTTCCACCTGAATGAACCAAGAGGCCAAAGGCTCACCAAGAGTATTTGCTTGACTATTGTTCCCGTAGAAATGTAATGTGCAAACATCAGTATTTGAGTCATGGGACAGACGTCTGAATGTTCAAGAACACTCGTGGCTCTTCTAAAAGGTCTAGGTTTGATTCCTAGCATTAATATGGAATGTCACAGCTGTCTGTAACTCCAATGCCAGGTTGTATGATGCCATCTTCTGCTCTCTGTGGGCACTGTGCAGGGCACATACATGAAGGCCAAACACTCATACACATAAAATAAAATCAAATAAAATATTTTTAAAATAAAGGACAAGTGTATCAGTGTTTCATAGTTCCGTTTTGTGACATACTGGGCATGGTGGCACATGCCTTTAATCCCTCCACTGGGCAGCCAGAAGTAGGCTGATGTTTCTTAAAGGATACAAGGTCTATATAGTGAGTTTTAGGCCATCCAGTTATATATTGTGAGACTTGTCAACAACAAAATTCCTATAGAATAGATTAGAGAGTTTGTCTCCTACCAACTTACTCTAGTATAGAAATGAAAATGTATTTTAGCATTTTTTGCAAAAATAGTAGCATATTTCAGAAATGTTAAATTTTTATTTGTGTGGGTTTCTTATTGAATTTAGAAACACTGTAACTACAAAGATGACTTACTTGAAAGTATATGGTAAATATTGCATGGTGATATGAATCAAAATGATCTGTTTTTAATCTAGCAGATGGCTGTGTATTAGCTTTCTCTCTTCAGTTCTGGGCTGTGAGCTTTTCTGCTTTTCTTTTTTTTTTTTAATATTTATTTATTATGTATGCAGTGTTCTGTATGCATGTATGCCTGCAGGCCAGAAGAGGGCGCCAGATCTCATTACAGGTGGTGGTGAGTAACCATGTGGTTGCTGGGAATTGAACTCAGGACCTCTGGAAGAGCAGTCAGTACTCTTAACCGCTGAGCCATCTCTCCAGCCCATAAAAAAACTTTTTTTGTTGTTGTTGTTGTTTGTTTTTTGTTTTTCGAGACAGGGTTTCTCTGTAGCTTTTTGAAGCCTGTCCTGGAACTAGCTTTTGTAGACTAGGTGGCCTCGAACTCACAGAGATCCACCTGTCTCTGCCTCCCTAGTGGTGGGATTGAAGGCGTGCACCACCACTTCCCAGCTCTTTTCTGCTTTTCTTCTCAGCAGCATGTCAAGTGGTTTCTGAGCTTTTTCATCCTTTGCACAGGATGATTGTTCTTCAGGGTGTGGGCTGTCAGCTATCTGTATGAAAAATTCAGTTCATGCTTTCCTTGGGAAGACATTCTTTAAAATCTCATATAAAATCATTTACATAGGTGCTATATTAGAGTTGGTTTTAATGAACTTTTGTAATTATTAACTTGGTCATGATTAGCTTGTATGTGTGCTGCTGTGATCAAGTCCAGGGTCTTTAACATCACATGCTGGCAAATGTACCAGTGAGTCATATACTTAGATCCATAAAGTTATCTTTTGATTTGTGATACTTTTCTAATTAACAATCTCAGTTTAAAAGTAAGATAATAGGGGAGTGGGATGGGGGAAGGTGGAGAGAATGGGAGGAGGAGAGGGAGTGGGAACTGGGATTGGTATGTAAAATGAAAAAAAAACATAGTTTGTTTTCTTTTTTTAAAAATAAAATTAAAAAAAAAAGTAAGATAATAGCCTGTGTTGTGATGCATGCCTTTAATGCCATCACTAAGGAGGCAGAGTCAGGCAGATCTGTATGAGTTCCAAGCCTAGGCAGTATAATGAGAGCCTGCCTCAAAAACAAATAAACATTTTGGTATGTTGAAGGATAAATAACTATTTTTGATACTTGTAGGGTTGTACTTTGATATTTCTTAATATTCAATATTCTTAATATTCAGCAGTCACAGAAAATAGTAAAAATGGAAGAGAGTGTAGACCCACAGTACATTTTGCTATTATCTTTGCTAATTGTGTGAAGTTGTGCTTTGGTGGAAAAAATTAGTGGATAGGAAATATGAAAACAACATTTCTAATATAAGGAAACAGCTGCTACCACTATCAAATTGAAAATTGGAGATTATGTATTTTGTGTGGAAAGATATATACTGTGTTAGTAGTGGCAGGGTATCAGAGTGAAGCACATAGGAATTCAGATGTGGATATGGAAAAGTTCACTCAGTACTTCAGTAATAAGACTTTACAGACTTTTCTCCCAGCGAAGAAAGAAGCTGGCTGTCTAGCATGGTTGTGCACTCCTGCACAGTGTTTGGGAGGCACAAGTGAGAAGGTTACAATTTTGAAGCTAGTCTGAGTCATGGATGAAACCTTAAATAAATTAATTAGGTAAGTAGAAAAGAAATGGCATTCTGCTATTAGATTTGAACTGTTAAACTATTTTTCTTTTTATGTCGTAGTTTACAAAGATGTCCAAAATCAATGGCCTATCTGAAGATTTGATATGGAATTGTAAAACGCTAATTCAAGAAAGGGATGTAGTTATAAGACTTATGAACAAATGTGAAGATATTTCAAATAAATTGACCAAACAAGTAACCATGCTCACCGGAAATGGCGGTGGATGGAACATAGAGCAGCCCTCCATTCTAAACCAAAGGTATCATCAGTTGATCTTGTATAAAGTATCTGAACATTTATTTGCATTGTGGCTAGGGAAATTAAATGTTATTCAGCAACTAGGGTTAGAAGAAAGCTCCCTAAGTTTTCTCAGTTGCATACAAGTATATTTTCATTGATTGGCTCTTCCCCAGCAGGATATTTTATTCTGTTGTGTCATAATATAGTCTTATGTAACCTTTGTCTTTCTTACCTGGTAACAGATAGTTTTATGTGTATTCTCGGAAGCTATAAGGATGGTTTTAGCCATGCTTGTGTAAACCAAGTGTTTTGCTCTTTGTGTTTCTTAACTAGTTTGAAAAGCCCAGATATTTCAGTCTCCTTGGGGATAGAAACACCTTACAGAGGACATGGCAGATAGTAACTCTACACAGTCTTCCAGGTGCTACTCAATAAAATACCATGCCAGAGCCCTGTCAAAAGCTAAACCCACGGAACCATCCAACCATCAGTAAATACTCAAGTGGCATTTTGTAATTGTGAACTGCTTATGTGGTATTGGAGGATTGTGGTAGGAAAAAGTACATTTTTGATTTCTTCTAATAGTTTGCTTAATTTTAAGTAGTTTGGAAATGTAGAGTTGTTCAGAACACTTCCTTTTCAGGAAATATATGCAATTGCTTATTTGAATGTTTTCTTGGGTTTTATTTATTTATTTATTTATTTATTTATTTATTTATTTATTTATTGTTTATTGAGACAGCCTTAGCTGGCTTAGTGCTCACTCTGAAGCCTAAGCTGGTCTCAAATTCATGGCAATCCTCCTGACTCACCTACTTAGTGCTAAGTTTATAATTGTTTTCCACCACACAACTACCCTTGGCTTGTGATACTTTTTGTGGTGGCAGAACCATGAAAATAGCCCAGCTTCCTCAAACCAGGCAATAGTTGAAATAGATTATAGTAGGTCTACACTATGCAGTGTTACACAACCTTAAAATCAAATTAAAAAAAAAAAAAGCCAAGCATGATGCCTCCCTTATCTCTGGAATCCCAGAAGGGAGGCCAAGAAGAGAGGATCATCATGAGTTTTAGGGCAGCATTGGCTAAATTGTGAGTTCTAGGCTAGCTGGAACTGGGCCATGGGGGGAAAACCTAACAATCAGAGACAGAGAGGGAGGGAGAGGGAGAGAGACAGAGAGTGAGAGACAGAGAGAAAGAGAGGGATTGTTTGTACTTTTATGGGAAATATTTCTTACTTGTTTTTGTTTTTAGCACTAGGGTTTTGGCAAAATGATTACCTTAGTTGTTGATTTTAGTTATATCTGGATACTTTTCTAATTTAATGATCGAAGCATGTTTGCTGATGATCATTTGTTAATAGTTCAAAATCATAGTATGAAGCAAGCAGTAAAAGATGTGGTTATTGGCCTTTAATAGTAAGCTCGAATCTTTTCTGTGCCCTTCTAGGGTGCTTTGTGGTGGTGTAGGGAAACGAGATGCAGCTCCCACAAAAGAAGCCCTTTGTGTGTTGCATAGACAGAACTATGTCAGCAAAGTCATCTCCTAAGTATAGTTGGAGCTGCTGCTGCTGCTTGTTCTTCATCGTGGACGTGGGGAGTTCTTCACTCTGCCAGACTTTCCCAGTTGAGTCCACTTTATCATAACTTGGAGTTTCAAATTGAGTACTTGACTGCATCACTCACAAACTCTCAACCCACGTTCACAATTCCTCTTCTAAATAGTGTGGTCAGGTATTACTCTCCTTCCCTTAGACTAAGGGTTTAAAGCCATAGTTTAATTATAAATAGTAATGGGTTTCATTATGATATTTTTATTTTTAATGAAATGCTTGATAGATGAGAAATTAATTTTTAAGTTCTCCTTAGATTAAAGTCTTAGTTGAACCCTCCCTCTCCCCATTTTTGCTTAGACTGGCCAACCTTTGTAGCTGCCAGTGTAGAAACATTTGCAGTTGATCCTTGCCTTGCACAGATAGAGTGTCTAGACAGCAACTACCACACTTGCATCTTTATTTAGCTTTGATAGTTAGTGCCAGGGATAGAGCCCAGTTGTCCCCTATTGAGCACAGTGCTGTGTTACATCCCCAGCCCTAGGATCTTTCTCTTAACAGAGCATAGCCTTTGTGTCATACACAGAAGCAATGCTAATGCTAAGTGTTTAGTTTCCATTGCAAATTATTGTGAACTGTAATAGGAGAAAATTTGCCTTTGGAGATATAGACATTTCAGAACTTTGTGTTACAAATGACATCGAGTATAGAGATGGCTCATCTGTTAAGAGTGCTTGCTGCTGCCCCTCAGGACTTGAGTTCAGTTCCCAGCACCCACATCCGGCAGCTCACAAATGCCTGTAAACCCTGTGGTTTGATGCCTTTTTCTGGCCTTTGTGGGCACTCACATACCCCTCTCCTCCCATACACATAAATAATAACAACAAATCATTTAAAAAATAAAATCTTTGTAGAGAAAAATAAAAATTGTCATGTGTATTTTAAAACTATTACAAACTCATTATTTTACAGTGTCAAACTTGTTTAAAGGTAAAATGTAATGATGCAAGGTGCAGTGGCATCAAATTTCACCTTAATTAGTTTAAATTTTAGAGTAAGTATGTTGGATATTGTTCCATGGCTTCTTCTTACTGTAGCTGTAGCCATCTCTAAGGCTTCAGTAGTTGATATGGAATTGACCAGTTTTAAATTCTCACTGAAAAGATTTCTAACTTGTTCAGCATATAGTATGTTGTCTTTTCCAAGCTAAATCTATAAAAGTCTTTAGCTTGTTTGACAGAAGAAGCTTTCTGTCCTGTCAAACAGAAAGGAGTTGGGACCTTTGACAATAATATTAAAAGGAAAAAAGTGATGGTATGGTGTCGATGCATATAGTTTAGATTGAATAGTTCTCTCAAGTGACTAATATAGTAATATTTTTAGGAGCCATGACATGCTTAAATGATCATGAACTTTGGTTGGATGGCAGATCTTGTCTTTGTGTGGAAACACTGTCCAAGCAAGCTTCTCCAGCTCCACATTTTGAATTCCTCACTAATTATATGCAGTTCTGGCATCTCAGCTTCTGTCCTTCCCCTCCTTTGGAAAGCATGTTGAAACTAGCTTTTCTCACAGCAGATGTAGACCTTACTTCATTTCACACTGAAGAACCATAATGATTGGGAGCGTTCTTTCCCCCATAGCAGAAAAACCACTTCCAAATAATCCATTTCTTCAGGAGATCTTAGAGTAGCATTTTCCTCCATGGCAGGCAAGAGAGCCTCCGGCCTAGAGATGTTTATCAGATTGTACATTTAGAGTTCTGAATACTTTCTACATTCTTGTTAGTATTGATTTAGTCATTCAGATTCTTAGGAAAGTATCAAAATAAGTGGGAGGGAGTTTGATTATATAACATCTAAATAATAGGGCATGCTAGAGAAAGAATATACCTATTTCAATAATTTGTCATATTAAATAGTTTCTTCTTTCTTTTTAAAAAGTGGTGTGGGGGATTTGACCCAGGGCTTCATCCATGCTAGGTAAGCACTCTTAACAATTGAGCTATATCCCCATCCAGTAAATATAGTTTAATTTTTTTTTCTTAAGCCTACCAAGGTCTTCGTTGATCTTTTTACGTGGGTCCATTTGTGTTCTGGAGAAAGGATCTGTACCAGGCAGCAATTTTGTCATACTAAGTAACACAGCCAAGTAGCACATGCATAAATATATATCCACACACACCTATATGCACACTTATGTATGAGTATGTATTTCTGAAACAAATACTTCAATTTAATAAAACTATTTAGTCAAATGGCTAATCCAGGTACCTTAGCTAGGCTCCCTTGTGATTGAAAATAAATCAATATTCCTTAAATGTGTATTTCCAAATAGTTGCTGCTATTCATTTACCACATTTAAACATTTGTGTGTAGGCATTTTTAACAGATCTTTTAAACCTATATTAGTAATGAAAACTTTTGTAATTTTGGCTGAAGAATATTCCCTGTTTTTTATGTGATAGATTGTGTATTGGAGGGTTATGGCAGCCCTCAGATGCATTTATAAATGTTATAACCTCCTCTCTTACCAAAATCTTTTTTTCATGAAATGCCAACATTATATAATGACTAAAGAAAGCATTGGTAAGGACTCAGTAATATTTAATAGAGAATTAGTTATTGACTTGTTTATAGGTCAGCAAAAGCTTTTGGGTTTTGTTATTTTGTGGTTAAAGGGTAGGCTTTGAGATAGAGAAGTGGCTCAGAACTTAGAAGCAGACGCTGCTTTTGCAGAAGATCTGACTTAAGTTACCAGCTTTTGAATAACCCACAAACCACTTATAACTTGAGTTCTGGTCTCTAGGCATCAGGAGTGCATGTGATGCAAAGATGGGCAAACACTTGTACACATAAAAAATTTTTTTTTTTAAAAGATAGGTTTTAGAGTAGGTTGCATTGAATCCTAGGGCCTTGGGAAAGTCTTCCCATTTCTCAAGGCAATGGCGCTGCATGGGTAGGCTCATTGCCTCTGTAGGAGCACAGAAATAACATTTGAAACAGCATTCTTTTTTTTTTTATGAAAGAAGGGCAAAACACTATGATGACTTTAGAAATGTTGACAATGTTTTTCTTTTCTGTATTGTTGTTACTTTTTAGTGAGAAATGTTTTTATACATGGCAGTTCCCAAGGCTGAAACACAGATTTATGTTTAAGGTGGAGGACTTTCAACTCCACCTCACTGGAATGAAGATATTTTGGTTTCAGAGTTGAACCCCATAGTCACTTACATTCATCAGCTTATGTCCAGACCTCTTTTATGTATGTAACTGAATGCATATAAGAGAAACTAAGGGGGCAGAGTAAAAGCTGGGGAATGTTATAGGCGTCCACATTTATGTGTGATGAGTGCTATTCTCCTAAGTGTGAGAATAGGCTTTGGATTGAGTGTGACTTCTCAAATTAAAATCTGAGACTTTACATTTTGTAGTTGTACAACCCAGATTCCTGAATCTTATTTTATTCATCTGTAAAACCATGACAATAGCTACTTTATAGCATTCCTTATTTTTTTCATCTGTAAAATCATGACAATAGCTACTTTATAGCATCCCTTAAAAATATAAAAAGTAATATCTGAAAAAATGACATATGTTCTTTAGTAGGTTTTCAGTAAAATGGTTGTTAATAATTTTAGTTTTAAACATTTAGGAAAATGTTTTCATCCATTATAACTCTCTAAGTTGTTCTTAGAGATTGTTTATGCATTTCCAAGTTAAAAAGTTAAAAACACTTGCATAGTACTTTGGTATTGATCAATATTTAACAAATTTATATATGTAAATATATGCATATATGTAATTCTAGAACTGCACAAAGCCATTATGAAGCAACCTGGCAAAAGAACAAAATTTTTTGTGGATTTAGGTCCTTTAGTGTGCTAAAAGTCTAATCAATATAATCTAATCTACTTTCCTAGAATAGATATGAATTTAATAATATTTATCATAATTAATAGTGGATCATTTATGGAATTCAGTAACTTGGTGATCTGATGTGACCAAATATAAAAATGTTTTATGTAATTTGTGCTGCCAAAGGAAATGTCAGAACTTTGAATACATTTTTATGAGATTTTAAAATTATTATGGATTATGTTTTAGATATTTCTTTCTTAAAATATAAGAGTCAGGCTAAAAGGTAAGGCTCATCTAGATAGTTCTAGGTATTTTTGTGTGTATATTCCTTATAACCCAAGTGTCAAAAAGTTATATAGTCTAGAAAATTTCTGTATTAGTGTGCAAAATTAATAAAAGTATAAATCTGTGATATTTGCTGTTTCTTTATCAGTTTATCACTCAAGCCCTATCAGAAGGTTGGTTTGAATTGGCTGGCACTGGTGCATAAACATGGACTTAATGGCATTTTGGCAGATGAAATGGTAAGTGTATATTGTTAATAGAATTTTTGATTCAGCATGTCATTTAAAGGTATGTTGTCATTTAAAACATGGTATTTTCCCTTGCTGTTGTGGTTTTTATTGTTCTTTGGTTGGATGGTTGTGTATTAGATTTGTTGAAAAATGAACAAATGTAATGTTGTTTCTGCATATTCACACTGTCACTTCATACTTACTAAAAATGCTATTTATTTAATATAAAAGTAAGTAATGTTTGAGGCATTTCAAAATGCTCACAAACATCAGTTGAAAAGAGCATGACAGTTTTATAAATGAACTTTGGAATCAGACCTGAACTTTGGATGTCAGCCTCACCTTTCATGGGCTATCAAGTTCTTACCAGATGACATAATCTTTCAGAACTAATATTAATAAAAATATAATTTTTATACTCAGATTATATTTGGTATCAGAAAGAATATATGGTGTGACCGGGTGGTTGTGGCACAAGCCTTTAATCTCACCACTTACTTGTGAGGCAGATCTCTGAGTTTAAGGCCAGCCTGGTTTACAGAGTTGTAGTAAGAGGTGCGGACTGCGTTCCCGGTGCCCGGCTAGCTTAACCCCCAAAATAATTACACAGAAACTGTATTCATTTAAAACACTGCCTGGTCCATTAGTTTTAGCCTCTTATTGGCTAACTCTCACATCTTGATTTAACCCATTTTTAATAATCTGTCACCAGGAGGTTGTGGCTTACTGGGAAAGATTTAGTGTGTCTGACTTGGCAGCTTTATGTCGGCGGCTCTTAAAATGTTAAGCAGCTTGGTTGCAGCTGCTCTGGATATTGGCTCCACCTTTCTCCAATTTCAAAATGGTGGACGTACCATTTCTGCTAGCTCTGGAGCCGCACTTAGTACTTTAACTCTGAGACTGAGTGTGCGGCACAAACTCTTTTTTTTTTTTTTTTTTTTTTGAGTTATAGCCAAATCTGCCACGCAGAGCACTGCATAGCCCGGAAATATCTCTCTGTATGGCAGCAGAAATCCGCCATGCTACCTAGCAGACCTGATTGTGCTGTCTGCTCAGGCAGGCGCCAAACCACAGGCATGGTCTCAGTTACTTTGTTCCCAATCCCAAGCTGGTACACAAACATCCAGTCCCACAAAAGCCATTGAAATGCTTCATAGCTGGAGTTCGCACTGGCAGCCCAGGAAGTCCTGTTTTAAAACTGCGTGGCTTTTATTTATTTTTTTGTTACGGTTGCTGAGTCAGGAAATTCTCTCTGAAAGGAGCTATGGCATGCCACCAGCTGTGCTAAACTCTATATTTGTGTTTAGAATTTTTTTAAAAGTCCTCCCAGGTTTTATGTGGAGTCAGTGCCCCACGTTGGGCGCTAATTTGTAGTAAGAGGTGCGGGCCGCATTCTCAGTGCCCAGCTAGTTTAACCCCCGAAATAATTACACAGAAACTATTCATTTAAAACACTGCCTCGTCCATTAGTTTTAGCCTCTCAGAGTAAGTTCCAGAGAAGGCTCCAATGCTATACAGAGAAACCCAGTCTCGAAAAACAAACAGGCAAACAAAAAGAATATGTGATGTGAAGTTTATCCGTAAAGCCTAAATTTGTAAGTTGTCTTAAATTTAAGTTTGTCAGAACAAAAATACGATGATCATACCCTACAAGTTTGTTTCCCATGGTTCTGGAGGCTAGAAAACCATGGACATGCTAGCAAGCTTGACTTCTTTTAAGGCCTCTCTTCTTAATCTTGCAAGCAGTGACATTGTTTCTTTGTCCTCAGATGTCATTGCTTCTTTGTGCCAGTCATTGGTCTCTCTCTTCTTGAAAGGATATTAGTTTGAGTAGATTAGGACATCACCTTCAAGACTGCATTGACTTTAAGTCTCTTACTTGTGGCCAGTCCTTTAAATACTGTATCTCCTTTAAATACTGTATCCTTGAGTGTTAGGACTTCAGCATATGTATTTTGAGGGAAGGACATGTTCAGTTCCTAATGGTTGGTGCTACTTAGCTCTCTTAAAGTGCTAGTTCAGTGACCCTTTGTGTTGTGCCTTGTTTTTGTTTTGAAGTAGGGTTTCATATTATTTTGGCTAAAACCAGCTTTGACAAAACTCATACATTCCAGGGTGAGTGTTAGAATTATGAAGCAGAAGGAAAAGAGATATAAGAGAAATAAGAGACAGAAACACAGAACAGCATTGGGAGGGACGTTCAGTGAATACTGAATTCACCTCCATATATTTATATACTTCGTTCCAGAAGGGGAGAGGGGATGCAACAGACTTCATTAACATGATATAAGGAATCAACATGATATAAGGAATTAACATGATATAAACTAATTAACCACAACCTAGGCCAGAATCTCTTGTTTGTAGCCATACCTGTTGTCAACAACTTTGAGAGAGCAAAAATAAGCTCAGACTCTCTGACCTCCAGTCAAGGTGGAACAGGCTCACAACTTTGGGTTCCCACACTATTTCCCAAGCCATCCTGGAACTTTCTGTACTGTAACCCAAGCTGTTTGTTAAACTGGCGTAGATCATCCAGTTGTGTGGGATTACAGATGCTGTGATCCCCCAAGCCTAGCTCTCTCTGTACCTCATTTCTGACATCTATCACCAGAGGCTGACCTCAGGCTACACTGTACAGTTTATTCCATCTGCCTCATCCAGTACAACATGATGCTACTGGGGTTCATTTACTATCATTGTATTGGAGTTTGTTTTCTTTTTAATTGCCATGTGATATGGTCTTCTTATCTGTCCGTAAGAGTGAAATTGCAGAGTAATAGAGTTAGGTATATGTTTTGCTCTAGTTATGAAATATAGTTCTCAGTTCATCTAGACTACAGTAAGTCCTGGGCCTATAATAACCAGAATTAGTCTTCTTCTAATACAATGTAAAACTATTTCCAATTAAATGTGTGTCATATATAAACCAACTGTTAAAATTCATCATTCATGCCACTCATTAAAATAAGTTATAGAGTCATTTGTAGATTCTACTCAACTCATTTGAGGGCTAAGAATGTTGTAGAAATTCTCAAAAGTGGAGTATGGAAAATGTAAAAAATCAATCCTGTGCAGAAATGCTCCTTTTTCTTTCGTATTTCCACCTGTCTGTCTGTCTACCTATCTATCTGTTTGTTTGCATTCATTTTAAATTTTCATATATTGTCTTTTAAACTTTTATTTTTAGGGTCTAGGAAAAACCATCCAAGCCATTGCATTCCTGGCATACCTCTTTCAGGAGGGTAATAAAGGGCCTCATTTGATTGTTGTTCCAGCATCAACCATAGGTTTGTAATACTGGGGACAACTCTTTCTGTGTTTGTGATGTTTTATATTGGTTCCTTATGTGGTGATGAATATTAATTTTTTGACCTATTGTTTCTTTTGTGTAAATGTTTGTGTGCCAGGGTGTGGGGTTATTGACAATATTTTCAAAGACATTGACATGGTCATTTCCTTTGGCTTCATAATACTTAGAAATTACTTTTTAGAGTCAGGAGCTGGATGTGATGACACATACCTGTAATATTCCTGTAATATTAAGTACTTGTAGAAGGAAGTTAGGAGGATTGGGGTTCAAAGTCATCTTCATATGTGTAGTGAGTTTGAGGTCTGCCTGGGCTGTATACAAGGTCTGTGTGGGGAAAAAAATATAGCTGAATGCAAAAAATAAACAAAAGAATATGATGGGGTATTGAGAGGAGGTTTTACTATGTTGTCTATCCATGCTTCCATGAACTTTTAGACTTGGGTGATCCTCCTGCCTCAGCTCCTGAATAGCTAGCTGGCATTACTACCCTGCCTATCTTAAAAAACAAAACAAAACAAAACAAAAAAAAAAAAACAAACTTTGAATCTAAAAGTATGTAATTTAATCCTTCCTTAAATCATTAATCCATCCTTTCTGAATTAATTGAATGGACAAGTTGGGGTGAGAAAGTTTTGTGCATAAAAAATAAAAACTGTCTCTCCTTGGCTTAGAATTATCACTTAAATGAAGTTGTCTTCTACCCCTTTCCCCCAACCTTGATGCCATTTCAGATCCTCTCATTTTAATCATGAGGGATAATATTTGTAGTGCTGTTTTCAAAGCAAAATTGACTTAATAAACATAAATCCTGTAATAACAGATTGAAATAATCTCTGTGTTTTGTAGATAACTGGCTAAGAGAAGTTAACTTATGGTGTCCTACTTTAAATGTGCTCTGTTACTACGGTAAGTCATTTGGTTTTTATCTTCAAATTCTTCAAATTTGAAATATATAATTAAATACAATAAATACAATTGACGTGTGCTTCCTTTTTAAATTCTAGGTTCTCAAGAAGAGCGTAAACAAATTAGATTCAACATCCATAATAAATATGAAGATTACAATGTAATTGTTACAACGTGAGTATTAAGAAAATTTTGGAGGAGGTAGAGCGAATTAGTATGGTCCTCTTTTTTTTCTTTTTTGTTTTTAAGGCAGGGTTGCCTTATGCAGTCTGGCTGATGGAACTATGTAGATCAAGTTGAATTCGAACTTGCCTGCCCTTGCTTCCCAAGTATTGGGATTAAAGGCGTGTGCTCATGCTCAGCTCGAAAACTGTCTTGAAGTAGTAATGTGTAGGGTAGTTTATGCTGGGACTGTGCAACAGAAGTGATGGAGTGATTTATGCTGACAGTGAAGGCGTTTCTTTTCAGATTTTTTGTATAAAGCCTTTTGTTTGAGTTTGTTTTGTCAGCTCACTAAAAATGGGGGTGAAATTTTTTGTTCATTTAATTGATAGCATAACAAAACTCAGTTAAGCTTAAGATAAAATTTGAGGTTCCACACCAATAGTTTATATTTCTAATTTGCAAGTAAATATTAATAGTAAATATAATGAAGTATCAAAAAAATCTGGATTAGGGCAGAGTAAGGATGACAAACTAATTCTTTTGGTTTCTTTCACTTTTTTGAGTTGGGGTCTCATTTAAGTGGGCTGGTCTCCAGTTCACTTAGCTGAGTACTTCCTTGAAGTCTTAATCCTCTTGTCTACTCCTCTAGATGCTGAGATGTTAGGCTAGCACCACACCCAGTTTCAGTACAGCTTTGAAACTATTGACTGTAAATATGTGGTGGAAAGCTTAATATTTTTATAGTGCATTTAAATTTTTATTACTGCTGTCTTCTATAGGAGTCCATTCTTGAAAGTATTTATCCAAAACTTCCTTTTTCCTTTTTTAAGGATTTAAGATATTTCATGTATGAGCATTTGTGCCTTAGTGTGTATATATGCACCACTTGCCTACAGTTGCCAGCAGAGACCAGAGAGGGTTTCAGATCCACTGGATATATGTGTACTTACATACAGCTATGAGCTGCCAGTAATGGTAGTATGCCAGCTGGAATGGAACCTAGGTCCTCTGGTTAAGAGCAAGAAGTGCTCTTAACTGCTAAGCCATTGTTGCACCCCACCCCCTTTAAACAGATTTATCATTTTTTTCTTAAATAAACATATCTAGTCTTGAACTCTTGGATGTTACCTGGTAGTTCTTTGACCCACTGTTCTATTCTTAGAAAAATGTATGGGGCAAAGTAATAGCAGTGCTAGATTATCTCTAAATCATTATCAAATTGAGTATGTCAGGGTTGTCTAATATTGTGACATTTAAATTTCCTTTCGGTTAATACTGCAATATAAATATTGCATGTATTTAAATATTCAATAAAAATACACCAGTAATTGAGAGTTGACTGTTTAGTGCTCTCTCATTAGAGCTGTTCGAAATGTAAAAAGAGAAATAACTGAGAGGCCAGTGAGATGGCTTAGTAGGTAAAGCAGTTGTCCCTGTCCCTGACAGCCGGAGCAGGAAAGAACATGACCTTTGGTGTCACACATGGACTTAAACAAGAAATAAACGTAATGAAATACATTTTTAAGAAAAATAATTTGGAAACTTACATTGTGTTCTAATAAAAGCCTCTAAATGGCACAATCTGAAATAGTTCATTTTCTTTGGTAACAGGTATAATTGTGCAATCAGCAGCTCTGATGATCGCAGTCTCTTTCGACGGCTGAAACTGAATTATGCAATTTTTGATGAAGGCCATATGCTGAAGAATATGGGCTCTATCCGCTACCAGCACTTAATGACAATTAATGTAAGAATGTGTTTTATAAATGGTTATGAAGAAATTTACACACACACACTTTTATATCAAGGAGCCACTATACTTTGTCTTTAAGGGTCTTTTTGCTTGGTGGACCCTGTTGCCACTGTCATGTACTTCTTGTTTTGCTTCTTTTTCATCACTAGTTTTTTAAAAATGTAAAAAAAAAATATAATACTCTTAGTACTATGTTGCACATGACCATCAATTTATATGGCAGGCTATTTATATCAAGTATAATTTATCTTTTGCCACCTCATAGAAGTTAATTGAGGATACAATTACTACTTTCAAAATGTGACCAGCAGTTTCACTTTCTGCCTGAAGTATAATAGATGACAGTAACTGACATCAAGTATTTCAACTTCTCTTCTATCACAGAATGATATAATGTTCTTGTATCCTTACTGGAAAAGGTAGACAAGAAGACAGGGAGAGACGCTTAAAGAAAACTAATCTAACTTTTGTCTTCACTCTCAGGCAAATAACCGTTTACTGCTCACGGGTACACCTGTGCAGAATAATCTGCTAGAACTCATGTCATTGTTGAATTTTGTTATGCCACACATGTTTAGTAGTAGCACCAGTGAAATCCGAAGGATGTTTTCTTCTAAAACGGTAAGCATGCATGTTTGTTTGTAGTATGAGAGGCTGGGCTGCTTGTTGGGGTTGGGCACCATTCTATAACATGAGGGCCTGCTAGTTGGGCTTTCTGGCCTCCCACCAGATCCCATAGCCAGCAAGTCCCAAAGAAATTCACACAGAGAGTCTACATTAGGTTATAAACTGATTGGCTCATTAGCTCAGGCTTCTTATTAGCTCTTGTAGCTTATATAGCCCATTATTCTTTTCTATGTTAGCCACATGGCTCAGTACCTTTTTCAGTGGGGCAGGTCACATCCTGCTTCTTCGGTGGTCCAGGCAGGAGTGCCAAGGGAGCTTCCTGCTTCCGAGAATTCTCCTATTCTCCTTGCTCTGCCTCTACTTCCTGTCTGGTTATCCCACCCATACATCCTGGCTAATGGCCAATCAGCGTTTATTTAAATCATGATTGACAGAATATGGACAATTCTCCCGCACCACTTCCCCCTCTTTTTTTTTTTTTTTTTTTTTTTTTTTTTTTTTTTTTTTTTTTAAACAAAGAAAAATATCCATAGTCCATGTTTTGGGAATGTGGGTGTAGTATTCCAGGCTACTCCCAGCTGGTTGGGGGCACTGATAATCTTAGAAAATAAATTTCTGAATAAGAAAATTTAGAGTTATGATCAAGTCCTATGAAGCTTGATCATCTCAGGCAGCAGTCTTGAATCTGTTCTGGATGTAGAACTCAGACATCTGGGCCATCTGTTCCTATTGGAGATTTCTCAGGTGGTATTCCTTGATGAAACCTGAGTTTTCTTAACTCAGAACGAATCCACAGCCTCTCATTTCCTGTGGAAACAAAAGCAAAATCTCTTCTCCAAAGTAACATATCTTTTGACTTCAATTTTGAAATCAAGGTATTTTCAAAATACCTATCTTGGATTAATTCAGCAGCATTTATAAGCAAAATCTTTTAGTAGCTGTTGGTTCTTCCTCAGCATTCAAACAATTCAAAGAGAGCATAATAACATACAGTATCAAGATTCTCTGTGTGTTTTCCATCTTCACGTGGCTTTATTTTAAACTCTTTTATTTTTAATTTTTGGCTTTTTGAGACAGGTTCTCTGTGTATCTTTGTCCTGGAAGTCCCTCTGTAGACCAGGCTATCCTTGAACTCGCAGAGATCTGCCTGCCTCTGCCTCCCAAGCTTTGGGATTAAAGGCGTGTGCTACCATACCTTGAACTCGCAGAGATCTTTCTGCCCTGCCTCCCAAGTGTTGGGATTAAAGGTGTATACTACCACACCCAATTACTCTCTTTCTTTTTCATTTTAAGAACTTTAACCTTTAGGTTGTATATATATTTAACACAATGTAATCCATTTAGAGGTTTTTTTTTTTTTTAAATCGCTCTTTACTGTATATCTCTCTTTTTCTGACTACACAAGTCTTTAATTTACCAAGCTATATGGGTAGGATAAAAGCCGTGGCTTTGACGGCTGGATCCAGCCCATTCCTTAGCTTTCAGCAATTCTAGCCTCTTGGCGGAGGTACAGGCCTGAGCCATGTTTATTGCCACAACTCTATGGCGTTTTCAGGTCCTTGTCAGCAAGCAAGCTACAACAGTGTGTCCACAGACTGCCTGAAAGAGTCAGAGTTTGTCCTAGCAGGACAGCCCAGAAAGCCGGCATTTTAAAACGGTGCAGCTTTTTTCCTGCTACGGCTGAAAACTGAAAATCATGATTGACAGAATATGGCCAATTCTTCTGCACCATTTGTTTTCGCCAGATGTGAAGTTATTGTGCTAGATGCTTTGCTCGCTATTTCAACTTTTACTGTTGTTTTCATGGTACATGCTCTATCAAGTGAGCTTAAATACTTGGTATACTATATGTAGAGATATTAGCTACAGTATGGAGGAAAATAATGAACAGTTCTAGTGCTAGTATTCAGGAGTTTTGAGTTTTCAGTATCCTTACGAGCTGAGTAATAATTTAAAAGTGATTGAAAGCTCAGAAATCTTGGGTTATATGTATATTTTTAAAAGTGCATTATTTTTTCCCCTTGTATATCCTTTATTCAACCTCCACTAATTTTAATATCTTATGCAATTATCATTATCAAAATACCATTAGCAAGACAAAACTTGTATAACACTGTCAACTCAAAGACAGGGACTGAAAACTAGTACTTAAGACTCAGCTATGAATGTCTTTCTTGGAGATGGAGACTGGCCTTTCCAATGCTAGAACTAGAGTCTTAGAGTTTAGGATTTCCAGATACCCAGCGGGTATCTCTTGTCTGCATAGTCACCGTCTTGGGAAGCTAGAGGCTTCTGGGGGTAGAGCTTAGCGGTTTTACCCAGAAGCATGATATTAACCCAGTGACTTTGTGACTTCCGCTTACATCTATGAATCTACCATGTATAGTCTGATGAGAGAGAAAATAGTGTGTTCTCAGACTTCAATGCATTTCATAAGAATCTCTTGTGGTCCATGACTATAGAAACTATGGTTATTAAATTGTTAGATTTTAGTAGATATTACGAGCATGTGACGATGCCTACTGTTTTGTGCAGCAAACTCCATTTTACTACTTCATTCCATGGCTCTTCTCGTTCTCCACCTGCTGCAGAGGAAAGAGAGTTGACTGGACTCAGGGGTTTCCAGTTCTCTGCTTTGAGCTGAGAGACCTTATCTAAGCAGCTTAATTCTAGAGTGTCTTGCTTGAAACTTGAGAGAACACCCACCCCTAAGATCCCTAAGATGGCCTTCACCTTTGTCTTTTCTATTTGCGTATGTACTCAAGGTGCATGTGCACATTCAGGCCAGAGGTTGATATATCTTCTGTTGTTCTCCACCTTATTGTTTTACTATTATTAATTTATTCTCTGATAATTTAATACATGATTATAATGCATTTTGGTCATATTCATTCAGCCCTCTCTTAACCCCTTGCTATCTTCATCTACTTTCTTCTCACCAAGTGTCAGTCTCACTTTCTATCTATTGGCGACTGGGCATAACCAAAGCTACCATCCACTGGTGCATAGGAACTTGCCAGTAGCTATACCATGAATACAGTGACCTTGATTTCCCTAGCAGCTCAGACTACTATTAGCTCCTCTGGACCAGGTCTAATGACTCCTGCTCCCATCTATGATTAAATGTTTAGGTGCTCTGTCTCATGCATACCTGTAGGCAGTCTCCATCACTGTGAGTTCCTGAGTGCCATGGACAGCATTTCGTAGCCCTCTTTCCCATCATCTGACTCTTACACTCTTTCTGTTCCCTGTTCCAGGATGGCCCGTCAGCCTTTCAGGGGGTGATGTGAGTGTCTTATTTAAAGCTGAGCGTCACACTAATCTGCTGTTCACTGGGATGTACACTAAACACTGCTAGGTATCTGGGGCTCTATGAGCTTGTCTGTTCTGTAAACCTGGCTCATCTCTGTTCCAAGTGTTCACTAGCACTTGGTACCTCTCCACTGAGTACCATTTCTGCTAGACTTGAAATCTCTGTTTTTTTAAAGATCGTTTTTCTGAATTGTTTTACTGCACATCATCTTTTTAATATTTGCTGATTAATTGCTCCCACTTGATGTACAACTATAGAAATAGACTGGGAGATTTTATGAACTACTCTTCCCACTCTAGTTTATGGGTCCAGAGGACCTGTTATGTAAAACTTTACTGTGTAATTCTCCAAACGCATCAGCTTTGACTGGGTACTGTCCCCTGTTTGCATCAAATTACATTGACTTTGGGGAAGACTTTTTTTTTCTTTTTTTTTTTTTTAACAAAGACATGGGTTTGTTGTTCTTTCTACCCTCTTACTCTATCCTTAAACATATGCACACATTTTTAATCCATGTGATTCACTTAGTCAGTAACTAAATTGATTGGGTCTAAATAATAACTAGTCTGGTTCAGATTTATTACTTCAGTAAAACACATGATAATATATATATATATATCATGAAATCTATGAAACTTAAAGTAGATTACAGCTCAGAATTTAAAAGTGACATTCTGGGCCCAAGCAGTAATTTAGTGTAAAGCATCTACCTGTCATATCCAAGGTCATAAGTTTGACCCATTCCACTATGTATTGGAAAAACCCAAACAGTCCAATGTATTTCCATCTGTGAATCGAGGGTCTGCAGATAGTTCATTTTGTAATATGGGATTGTTGTGATGATTTAAAACATGATTTCTAAAGGGTTGTGTTTTTATTTTGCTTAGAAACCAGCAGATGAGCAGAGCATATATGAAAAGGAGAGAATAGCACATGCAAAGCAAATCATAAAGCCTTTTATTCTCAGAAGAGTCAAAGAGGAGGTAATTCTTAATTTAGGTGTTTTTGGTTGCAGATTTTTTTCTTAAAAATTCTGTTTTCTTAGAATATTCTTAGAAAAATCATGAAGTGATTTTCCTTTCTAAGGTTCTCAAGCAGCTGCCTCCTAAGAAGGATCAGATTGAGCTGTGTGCAATGTCAGAGAAGCAGGAGCAACTCTACTTGGGCCTTTTCAACAGACTAAAAAAGTCCATCAACAATCTGGGTAACATCGAACTTGCACAGCTTAGTGAGAAATGAACTTAGACTAGAGCATATAATAATTAGGGTTTATTCTTTTTAAAAAGTTAGCAGGGATTTGAAGAAGTTTTGTTTTGTTTTTCAAGACAGGGTTTCTTTGGGTAGCCCTGGCTGTCCTGGAACCAGCTCTGTAGACCAGGCAAGCCTTGTCCTTACAGACATAGGCCTGCCTCTACCTCCTGAGTGCTGGGATTAAAGGTGTCCACCATCACCATCTGGCTTCAAGACATATTTTTAAGAGTTAAAAATTGAGGCAGACTTTATTTTTTTATTTTTATTTTTTTAAGATTTATTTATTTATTATGTACACAGTGTTCAGCCTCCATGTATGCCTGCAGGCCAGAAGAGGGCACCAGATCTCATTACAGGTGGTTAGCCACCATGTGATTGCTGGGAATTGAACTCAGGACCTCTGGAAGAGCAGTCAGTGCTCTTAACCTCTGAGCCATCTCTCCAACCCCCAGAATTCTTTTTTTTTTTTCCTTTGGTTTTTCGAGACAGGGTTTCTCTGTAGCTTTGGAGCCTGTCCTGGAACTAGCTCTTGTAGATCAGGCTGGTCTCGAACTCATAGAGATCCGCCTGCCTTTGCCAGAGGTAGACTTTAATAAATAGCTCTGTATCACCTTGATTTTTTTTTTTTAATGTATACTCTTTGGATCACAGAGAAAAACACAGAAATGTGCAATGTCATGATGCAGCTGAGAAAAATGGCCAACCACCCTTTATTACATCGCCAGTATTACACACCCGAGAAGCTGAGGGAGATGTCTCAGCTAATGCTGAAGGTAAGGGCTTATTCTGTACTCTCTGAGCTTTGCTAATAACACTGGGAAGTGTTTCAGGCAGCTGAAACATCGGGCATACTCATCGTTGGACCACTGCAGCCTCGCGTATGCTGTCCAAGCTCTCCGCCATCCATGCTGCAGCCCTATCCTGAAACACACTCTATAGGCAAAGATAATTAGGCAAAGTGGGCCAAAACCTCTTTTTTGTTAGAACACAAACATGCCCATATATTTATGTTGTTCTCTTAGGGTTTCTCACTGTGGGTGGAGCTGAGTAAGTACAGTATACGCCACTTTAACTACCCAGCTAAAAGGACTATTTATCAGTTGGTCCCTGGCTCTTTATGAGAAGAGTTTGCTCATTTCTCAGCTAGACTTTCATAATACAAATTTTTAAGTTTAAAAAAAAAAAAAAAAAAACTAAACCAAACTAAAAGATCCCTTAGATTTGTGTCCTTGCTAATGGGACAGTTTTCCCATTTATTTTTTCCAGTTTGTTTTTCCTTTGTTGTAATTTTCTTTTTGTCAGTTTAGTCTTTATTTTTGATTCATTCTTTCTTTTTGTAGATAAATCTGTGTTGAATGCAATGAGTTGTCTTTTAATTATTTTGTTATTTTAAATTTATGGGAAATTTTAAACACATAAAAATACAAAGAATTTCTATAACGGACCATCTGTGCATGTTACTTGGACCCATTTTTGCTTAGCATTCAGAATGATACTGCTCTTGTTTCCTGTAAGCCCCTAGATAGTTTTGCCAGGATTATTTTGAATTTTTTTATTCAATTTTAAATTCCAAATTGTGGAATAATTATTTATGTAGTAGGGGCAAAGGATATTTTGTATGTTAGCAATGTCTATCATAATAAAAAATATCCTGACAAAATAAGAGGAAAAGTTTTTCCTGTGTTTGAACATGCTATTGAGAATAGTTAAGAATCCCTTTTCTTATGATACCCCAAATTAATACTCATTTCTTACCCTTAATTTATTATACTAAAATGTCTGGTTTGAGTATTTTGCAAATGTGTAATAGTTTTATTAAATTATTCTCATCCTATTATAAATTGTGTATTATGTTTTATTGTGTTTCATTTTAAAAAGGAACCTACACATTGTGAGGCTAACCCTGACCTGATCTTTGAAGACATGGAAGTTATGACAGACTTTGAACTACATATACTTTGTAAACAATATCGAAACATTAATAATTACCAGTTAGACATGGATTTGATTTTAGATTCTGGAAAATTCCGAGCCTTAGGATGCATCTTGTCTGAATTGAAACAGAAGGTATTTAAAAAGATGACTGTCTTTGTATTTGCCCAGTTGAGTTTCTGAAACAGAAGGTATTAGAAAGAATGACTCTGGTTTTGTTGTTGTCCCAGTCCTATTTCATAAAGATTAGTTTTTCTAGAACCTAGTGTTTTGAATATTTGCTTCACATACTTTTGTTTATGTAGAATTTCAAAGAGAATATAAAAGTCAGATAAGATCGCATATGTTAGTTTTTAAGTATCAAGTATCATTTTGAAAGTGATTGATTTCTTCAAATGATACTGTGATTTGTATGAAATAATATAAATTTTCAGTATTAATTTCCAAATAGTGATTATGTAGCTGTTCTCATTGAATGATGCTCTTTTATTATGAAAAGGAAATAATAATAAACTGTCTTTAACGTAATAACTGTGAGTTAAACTTCTGCTACTTAAGTCTAGAAGTTAAGGTAATTTATCCATATATAAGGAAAAATAAATTTATCCCTGGTACTGTTACTTGATTTTTACTTTAAAAACATTTATGGACACTACATAATTTTATCATGGGAATTTTCTGCAAAGTTGCCCCAAGGCTCTTTAAAGTGCTCCTTATTTTGTAGGCCTCATGGCTTTGAGGAATGTAATGGTTTTACCTTCCTGTTTCTAATTCATGAATGTATTTCCACAGGGTGATAGAGTTGTATTATTCAGCCAGTTTACCATGATGCTGGATATATTAGAGGTTCTCTTAAAGCATCATCAACATAGGTACCTCCGATTAGATGGCAAGACTCAGATTTCAGAAAGGTTGGTATTAGCTGCCAGACAGCACTCATTTGTGCATATGCTAGCATTTTAAATGTAAGAAACATTTCATAGAAATTTCTTGTTTTAAGACTTAGGCTATGTTAATTCAGATTATTTCCTGGGGAAGAAGAGGAAAACTTGTTTTACTTTGATTTTTTTTTTTCAGAGTTGTATACAAATATATTCTGGAAAATTGTGAGAATTATATGCTTTTCATAATTTTGCCTTTTATTTCATGTTATTTTTATTTTTTCAGTGTTAAGGATTAAACCCAGGGCCTTTCACATGCTTAGGCAAGGACTCTATAACTATGCTACAGCCTCAGCCCTGAAACTTTTTCTTTTTAGAAACTTTTCAGTGTTTAAAGCATCTTAAGATTTTAGTCACCATTGTTTTTAGGTCAGATGTTCATATTTTGAAGGTTAATTAAACTTTTAGGGGGAAAAAGTTCTTGTTTGGCAGGAAGATCTAACATTTGAGGCCAACCTAGGCTATTTAGTGAGACATTCCCTGTGCCAACCTCCTCTTTTCCAAATAGAAACAACCCTAAAACCAGTCTTTACAGGTTTTTGAAAAATTACTTATTTTCTAAGTAATTGTTCTGGTCTGTTTGTATCTTGGTTTATTTTTATCAGCTAGAGTATCCCGTCTCTTCTCCCCCCCCCCCCCACTGTATTAGTGTTAAGGATCAAAGTCATGACAAACACATCCTGGGATGTGATTGGATCGTTCATCTGGTGTGCTGCTGTCTACTGGTATAGCTGTCACACTCCTGAGAAAGTTAAAGTGGATAAGTATTAGCTAAATCCAAAGTCCCCAAAACTAAAATACTACTTCAAAGATTAATCAAATGGAATGGTTGAATTGAATTGAGGGCATCCTTCAGACATAGGAGAGAAAAAATTAGGTGTAGTGGGAAGAGCATGTATGTGTAGCCCCTAGGTTTGCTTTCCATGTGAAGTGGTTGTTTTCAGTTCTACCTGTTTATCATTTAGTGAAATTGAACCTAATCCATTTGTCTTATAGGATTCATCTAATTGATGAGTTTAATACAGATATGGATATCTTTGTATTTCTCTTGTCAACCAAAGCTGGTGGATTAGGAATAAATCTGACTTCAGCAAATGTTGTTATACTTCATGACATTGATTGCAATCCATACAATGACAAACAAGCAGAAGACAGGTGCCATAGAGTTGGTCAGACTAAGTAAGTATTGTCAGTTGAAATTTAGTTTTCATCAAGTTCTGGCTTGATTAGTACAGAATAGTAAAGAATGTGTGCTGGATACCCCGTCGTTAGCTTTTACTTTTTTCAGCAAAGTGTAGCTGCTGGTTTTTTTTTTTTAAATGAGCGTACATTGATATTGTGTAAAGTCCTTTGTACTCATTTATTTTCTAGTAATGAAATAAAACTCCATACCAAATAGTTCTTAAGTTTATGAGACATATATTATCAGTAGTGGTAGTTCATGCCTATAATTGCATCACTTGAGAGGCTCAATCAGAATACTACAAGGCTCAGGCCAGCCATCCTGACCTGACAGAGCAAGTTCTAGGTCAGCCTGTGCTCCATAGAGACCTGGGCTACAAAGAAACAGGAAAATATTGTATTAAGGCAATCATGCTTGTCTAGCAAATACTTCATCACCATACTCTATCTCTAGTTCCACTGTAATGAGGTTTTATCAGTAATTTTCAATGCACATATTTTTTTCTGTTCTCTTGGATAACTAGGAAAGGATGGATATCTGAATGTTTTAACACTTCTAAATGCCAATCTCAAGTAGTTTAAATAAAAGAAGTTAATTGTGGGTCTGTCTGAGTCACTGGTCTATTGCTGTGAAGAGACACCATGACCAAGGCAAATCTTGTAAAAGAAAGCGTTTAATTGGGGTCTTGCTTACAGTTTCAGAGACTTAGTCCATTGTCATGATGGTGGGGAGCATGGTGACAGGGTGCTAGAGCAGTAGTTGAAAGGTCTTTATTCTGATCTATAGGCAGAGAGACACTGGGCCTTGTGTGGGCTTTTGAAACCCCAAGGCCATCCCTGTGACACACTTCCTCTGAAAAGACCATATGCCTTAGACCTTCTAATCCTTTCAAATAGTGCCACTCCCTGGTAGTAACTTAGCATTCAAATATATGAGCATATGGGGGCCATTCTTATTTTAACCACCTGAGTCATTTATTTACTTTGCCTATTATTTTTATTGAAGTGTTAGAAATATGTATCTAAATGACTTTAGTGACCCATGGACTTGCTGTGTGCTTATTTTTAGAGAAGTATTAGTTATTAAATTAATAAGCCAAGGAACCATTGAAGAGTCCATGCTAAAAATTAACCAACAGAAGTTGAAACTAGAACAAGATATGACTACAATAGATGAAGGTAAGCTGTTTATAAACAGAAATTCTGAAATTTATTAAAGTATAGATTACCAGAGTTCTTAACTGGTGTGTTTAATATGGAGGACAAACTAGTTTGAAAAGCTATGCATACTTAACGTCACATACAGTAGTAACTAAGTTTTTTTTTTTTTTTGCGAGAATTGATAAAAACACCTTGATTTTGAAAATATCTCTCTTCTGTCTATTATAGTGGACTCCATAATATCCCCAAAATAAAATCAAGTTTGAATCAGTACCTTCATTCACAGTGTTATGATTTGTTCTCTAAATGAGTAACACTATCAACTCAAAAAATTGAAAACATATTTTATAGTGTAAATAACTTTTTTTTCCTGGTTGCCCTGCCTATATCTCCTGCCTCGCTACTGGCCAATCAGCGTTTCAGTAAACCAATATGAGCATTTTATGAAACCAATATGAGTGACAAATCTTTAAAGTGTAGAGGAGTATTTCCCACAGCAGTGTTGTATGTGTAGTATATATGCATATGTGTGATTGGAAGTTAGAAGTGGAAATCAGTTCTCTTCCTCAGTCTTTTTTTTTTTTAATTTTTGGTGGTTTCCTCCATGTGCTTAGCATCTAACTTTTTTTTTTTTTTTTTTTTTTTAGTTTTATTGAGCTCTACATTTTTCTCTGCTCCACTCCCTGCCTTTCCCCTCTCACCTTCAAACCTCTCCCAAGGTCTCCATGCTCCCAATTTACTCAGGAGGTTTTGTCTTTTTCTACTTTCTACTTCCCATGTAGGTTAGAGCTATGTAAGTCTCTCTTAGTGTTCTCATTGTTGTCTAAGTTCTCTGGGATTGTGGTTTGTAGGCTGGTTTTCTTTGCTTTATGTTTAAAAACCACCCGAGTGAGTACATGTGATAATTGTCTTTCTGTATCTAGGTTACCTCACTCAAAATAATGTTTTCTAGCTTCATCTATTTACCTGCAAAATTCAAGATGTTATTTTTTCTGCTGTGTAGTACTCCGTTGTGTAAATGTTCCACATTTTCTTTATCCATTCTTTGGTCGAAGGGCATTTAGGTTGTTTCCAGTTTCTGGCTATGACAAACAAAGCTGCTATGAACATAGTTGAGCACATGTCCTTGCATGATTGAGCATCCTTTGGATATATACCCAAAAGTGGTATTACTGAATCTTGGGGAAGGTTGTTTCCTAATTTTCTGAGAAATTGCCACACTGACATCTAGAGGGGTTGTACCAACTTGCATTCCCACCAGCAATGCAGTAGTGTAAATAACTTTAAGAGCCCTAATACTTACATAATTTTAGTTTTAATAGTAAATATCAAAATAGAATACAGTAAAATACACTTAAATTTTTTAATGTCAGTTTTTCAGATCGAATTACTTGGGCCTTAGAAACCTCAAGTAAATAGTTCCTTTCTACCTCTGATGGAGAAGATAATTAAGCTTTATAAGTTTAAATATTTTATTTATGTGTGTAATTTTTAGCAAGTAGTATATTCACATAATTTAAAACAGGGGCCTGGAAAGGTGACTCAGTTGTTAAGAGTGCTTCTTGAGCTCAGGAGTCCCTCCAAGCACAGCCCTCCTCTTTGTCCTTCCTTGGATCTGTTTGTTGTTGCTTGCCTGGGATGCTTTATTTCTTGCCCAATAAAGCTCACTGAACAGATTACTTTTCTTCATTGAAGCAAATCAGGAAAAGAACTCAAATAGGACAGGAACCTGGAGTCTGCAGAGGCCTTGGAGCGATGCTGCTTACTGGGTTCCTCAACCTGCTTTCTTTTAGAATCTAGGATGTCATGGCCTTTCCATAGCAATGGCTAATTAAGAAAATGCCTTAGAGGCTTGCCTATAGCCTGATTTTATGGAGGCATTTCCTTTCTTCTTCCCTTCTTTCCTTTTCCCAGGTCTCAACATTAAAAGCATAAATAACTTTAAAGTCCCAGTCTTTACAACTTGAGTTCAATACAAATTCTTGAAGTAAGAAAGTATTTAACTTAATTTTGATTTGTATGGGAGCCCACAGTTGAGAGATTTTTGACTACAAAGAAGGATTCTTTCTTAAAGTAACTGGTTAATTACTCTTTTGAACTTTTACTACAGAAATTTTGATATAAAAATGTTGAAAACATGGTATGAAGGAAAGCTTTGATGGGTACAGTGTGTGTTTACTTTTGCTCTCCCAGCACCAGTGTGAAGTCAGTTACAAGAATGGCAGATCACACTCAAGGATTTTAGATAAATATTTTCTGAGTTGCTGTAAACAAGTGACTTTCAGATATGATCACATTTCCTACTCAGATTTCTTCCTGTTGTTCTTTAACTATCTTTTTTTTTTAATGAGATTCATGAGGCTGGAGAGATGGCTCAGTGGGTTAAGTGGCTCAGTGGGTTAAGATGGCTCAGTGGGTTAAGAGCACTGGATCTGGGTTCAATTCCCAGCACCCACATGGCAGCTCACAACTGTCTGTAACTCCAGTTTCAGGGAATATGATACTTCATACCAATGCACATAAAATAAAGTTAAATAAATTATTAAAAAAATAAAATGAGATTCATTTTTTTATCTGTGTAGGTATTTTGCCTGCATGTGTTATGCACAGTGTTTGTGCACTTTACCCCGAGGCCAGAAGAGGGCATCAGATCCTCTGGAACTGGAGATGGTTGTAAGGCATCATGAGGGTGTTTGGTATTGAACTCAGGTCCTTTGGAAGAGCAGCCAGTGCTTGTAAATGCTGAGCCATTTCTATCTCTAGCACCCTTTTGAAACTAAGGTCCTATTAAAGTTCACACTTTAGATTTTATTTTGTTGTGTCTATAGTATCTTTACACTGAAAAGACTCTATTCTTTGTTCTCCTTGCATTTTTTAAATGTGTTATTAGTTAGTTTAGGACATGTGTTAACTTGGTATCATGGACTGTCTTCAGGTCTGTTGAATAAGCTTGGAGGGAGAGGTATCTGGGAACCTCTTAAGGGTTAGCCAGAGTTCTGTGTCCTGTCCATGTGACTTTTACCAGAGAATACAGCAAGTGAGAGTGTTCTTGTAGATTTGATTGTGTCTGAGGATTTGTGAGAGAAATGATTCGTTATGCTTCATTTCGGCTGTGTACCTCAGAAAGCCGTTTGTAGTTGATGGCTGCACACATCAGAAATGCTTGTGACTTTACAGCTATGCCATTGCCACCGCCTGGGAAATTAATAACTCAGTTGCATAGGTTAGGGCAGTTTTTTGATGACATTGAAACAAACTGGGAATGAGTTATAAGTAGGAATTCGCCAAAAAAAGAAAAAGTTGAGAGAAAATATGTCTCAGAAGCCCAGATATTTCTGCATAACATTTCACATTTTCTGGCCTGCAGCTGATGAAGGAAGCATGCCAGCAGATATAGCCACATTACTAAAAACATCGATGGGCCTGTGAGAGAACTCCGAATTCCTGACTAATGAGGAAATATCAACTTGGTGCACTCAAGGACATTCACATCACAGTGACCATGGGGTTTATGAGCATTTGTAACTTTTTATAATTTCATGTTGCATTTCTCATAGTATGGACAACTTTTTGCCACTAACTGGATTCTCCATATATTCACATCCTGAAGATGTTGAATAATCATTTTACAAAGCAGTTTTCTGAATGGGGATTAGTTGGTGATTGTTTGTAACAAATATGCTAATGCTTTAGAAATGTCAGTATTTTTGTAATTATTTCTACCTCCAAATATATATATATATATTGTCTTTCACTGGATAATGTGTGTAGATTTACATGTGCCTTATTTGACAATGCTTATGTCTTGTTTTTACCTGTCTCATTTGAAGTTTTTATTATGTTAAAGAATGCAGCAGTATAGGTTTTTTGGCCTTCAGTTTATTGCTATTTGAAGCAGATGTTCACCAATGTCAGTAAGAACTCAGTCTGAATCGAAAGGTGGCTTTCCATCTGCTAACATCCCCAGGTCCTCTTCCTACTTCTGTTAAAACACATTTGTTTGGCTAGGCACTAAGTTGTTTTCCAGTGAGTAGTAACTTATGTCTTTCTCCTGCTCTGTGGCTCAATTCCTTTTTTCATTTTCTTACTGCACTTCTGTGCTCATTAACTCTGCCTATTCTTGTGTGTGTTACCATCAGTCTCCTCTCCCGCTTTTGCTTCTCTGAACTGTTGCCCAGTCACTTCTGCTCCATTTCTCTCGTATATTTCCTACAACCAAACCACAGATCAGTAGAGGCTGGCGACATGTTCTAGGCCAGCAGAACAGACTAACTAACTTAAAGCTACTTCACTTCAAAGGAGACTGGATGTGACTCCATACGAAGGCAGCATTAGATACTGCATGGAAATAGGTCACTAACTTTAAATTCTTACCAAAATATAATTATCAGTTCCCAGGATTTCTAATATAAGACCACCTGAAGAGAAGCCATTGTTCAGTTGCAGTTCAGTGTGGGTGACAAAGTGAAATTTAGAAGTAAAATTGTCTTTGAAATTTCAGTCTTTATTAACTGTTCCTTTAAATTTTGCCTGTCAGTCTATATTGCTGTTTTTATTATACACCAGATTCTTTGTACAACTTGTGAGTTTTATGTGTTTTGTTTTTATTATGTAAATATCATTATAAATAAACTTATTTATAAATGAGAGGTTTGTTAATTATTGGAGCTCATACTTTTCGAGACATCCTGACTGCTAAGGTGCTAGGTAAGCTATTAGAAGGTTGATATGCTCTTATAATTCCAGACTCAGTATATAATTTTGCTGCTAAATGAATAATAATAGATAGCGGCACTACAGAGCTACCAGGAATCTGCAGGTGACAATGCTACCTCCTCCTGATCACAGTACCCAGGTCACTTAGCAAGTTGTTGGGAATCGTACCTCTTAAAGCCACAGTAAATTTCTCTTTTCTGTATGAATGTATCTCCCACATAAGGCATTTTTGTTGTGTTGTTAATATTTCTTCTAATGAAATGTAGTTGGATTCTCCCTGTAATAGCCTATTATTATGTCTCGGGTTTAATAAAAATATTTGTGATCATTAAGTTGTATTTCACACCCTTTGTAATAGATTCGAACTCTCTTTCAATCCTTTCCCATAGAAGTAGATAGTATTAAACAGAAATGGGATTGTCTTGTGCTCAAGAAATTGTTTGGCAATTAATTGGGATTTGTTACTTAGAATGAATCCTCACTTGTCCCTTCATTGGGTTGGTGCCATTAAACATTACAAGCCATTAGCAGAAAGCATACAAAAGCTACAAGTTGTTAATATCATGACTAATTGATGCAGGTGTTTTGTTTCTTTGTTTTTGGTTTTTTACAGACAGGGTTTCTTTGTGTAACCCTGGCGGTTCTGGAACTTACTCTATTGACCAGGCTGGCTTTGACCTTGGGGATCTGCCTGCCTCTGCCTCTGGAGGCTGCATTTAAAGGTGTGTGCCACCAATGTTCAGCATAAGGTAGGTTTTATTTTCTTAGTACAAGTCACACATGGATAATAAGTGTGCCTTATGTGTGTAGGACAGGCAACTCTTGCCTATGAATCCCAGAGGATAGGTCAGAAGATGCTTTCCATTGGTACAGCTCTTAAGCAGCCCATAAAGGAGAGATCTACCTTCACTGCTCTTCTTGACATTTAAAATATATTAAATAGTGCCCTATAGAACATGCAGTGGTTACATTTTACACTTGAATCATAGAAATATGTAAGACTATCTTGCTAAGAGTTGTATCCATTGCTTTTCCTAAATTTTATTTCCATTAAAGACTAGCTTTACGGAGTGGAATATGGAGGGAAATGCCTAGACGTAAGAAGCACTACCACCTTCATTAAAAGCATTGCTTGAAGATTTTTTTTTAACTGTAGATTGTTTCAGTCATATGATAGCTAACTGTACAATGAGATTCTTTTTTATTTCATTAGCAGCCACCAATAAAAAATTTTATCCAAAAGATCAAGTTCCTTAGTTTTTTGTATAACATATAACATACAAGCGCCCTGCCATATACACACAAATCAGAGAACAGTGTTCTAAGGAAAGAACATACCCAGCTAAATAAGCACACCTAGCTAGACACGTATTTCTTTTTTCACTATACTCTCCCTCCCCATCGCTCTCTCTTGCCTGTTAGCAATTAAGTTCTCTCTACTCTGAACCTCATACAGAGCATAAAACCATCTGCTTCATCAGTATTTCCATGTATGCTGCGAAATACCAAGTCAACATTTGTCATGCCAGGGAATAAAACAAAAGTCTGCTTTCTGATAATTTAGTTTAAAATAGGAACTGAGGCATGACAGCAGAGAAACAGGAGGCTTGCAATGAGTTTCAAGGCAGTTTGGGCCAGATAGTGCATTCTAGGCAGCCTTGATATACCGAATGAGACCCGTCTCAAAGCAATACAAAATAAACAGTCCTCAAGGATGGTTTAAATACTGCTAATTAGAAGATCCTTTTAAGGAAGGTTATTGACTTTGTTTATTAAGATGTGTTGTAGTGTGAGTGCACATGCCACAGTGCCTGACGGTAGGTCAGTGGGCAATAGTTAAGATGTCAGTCTTTTGCTTCCCTTACGTAGGTGCCAGGGATTGATCTCAGGTCTTCAGGCTTGGCTGCAAGTTTCCTTATCCGTGGAGCCGTCTCACTGGCCCACGGAGGACTGTGTAGAGAGTTGCTTTCCACGTTTCGTCTCTCGCTTCCCAGCCACCGTGAGGGAAGTAAGCAGTCATTCTGCTACACACTGCCCACCATGATATTTTACTGCTCCACAGATCTAAACCAAACGAGTCAGCCAGTTATTGGGCTGAAGTCTATGAGATGGAGCCACACAAATCTTCCTTCCCTATAAGCTGTGTGTATCTATTACAGTTTGTCAGTGATGAAGAAGTTTCATGTTCACGGCAACACTAAGGAACAGTCTGATACCAGTTATCAACGTCTGGTCTCCTCTAAGTCACAGTTTGCAGCTGACTTGGTGTTCTGCGTTCTTAGTTTATAAATGTAAGAGCATGCACCTGCCACGCCAGACAGCATCCCAAGGAATTGTCCATCTGCCACCAGTTTTGTCTGTGTCACCACTGCCCCGGGCAGCTTCTCAACCTCAGCTGTCCTCATTATCTTGCTTTTCCCAGCATTATATGTAGTTGGATCCTTTCTGCGTAGGCTCTTTTCCCTTTAGCTGTGTAAGTCCATGGCTCTCCCATGTTCTGTTCATGGCTTATTAGCCCTAAGTAGCCATCCCTGATCCGTATGCACCAAAGTTTCTCTCTCTCTCTCTCTCTCTCTCTCTCTCTCTCTCTCTCTCTCTCTCTTTCCTTTTGGGGGTAGTTTCCGAGACAAGGTTTCTATGTGTAATAGTCCTGTTGTCCTGGAATTTGCTCTGTAGACCAGGCTGGCCTTGAACCTCACAGAGATCCTCCTGCCCCTGCCTCCTGAGTACTGGGATTAAAGACATGCACCGCAACCTCCCGGCCAAGGTTTATTCCTCTATTTCTTGCTGAACAGTTTTTAAGTTTGACAGCTGTATGGAACACCCAACACATGTGCTCAAGCTTAGGGTAGGCATGCTCTCGGGTTATTTGGGTGAACACCACAGAGTAAGACGTTTTATTTTGTGAAAAACTAGGCCACACAGTGCTACCTTCTGCATTCTGCCATCAGTTAGTCCTACTTCCCATTACTTCACTGCCTCTCCAGTGTTTCTTTGATGTCTGCACTGCTATTCTAATTCCCTGAGGCCCTTGTATTGGCACCTCTTCACATGCTCATGGCCAACTGTATATCTTCTTTAAGTGTCAGCTTCTTGGCTGATATTTTAACCAGGATGTTTATTTCCTTACTATTAACTTTTCGCAGGTCTTCATTTTCAGGAACAATCCTTTGCTAGGTGAATGTTCTGCACACACTTCCTCCCAGTCTGTGAGTTGCCTTCTCATTCCACTGTTTTCTGATTTTTGCTGCGAAAGTTTATTGTAACCCACTGTCCCTTGTCTCGGGCACACTTTCTATGTCACACCCTGTGTATTTGTCAGTGAGCTGATGAAGCCCCTTTGTCTACAGCCTCCTGAATTGTGACAGTGCTGAATTCACAGTCAGCATTCATTTTCTGTAACTCTGCTTCTCTTGGGTTTGAATTAAACTCTAACATCTGTACTTAAATCTTTAGGAGTTCCCTCTTTTTAGTACCCAATTTGTAACATGTCAGACAGGTGTGTATTTTGGGGAAGCAACCTATACATTTTGGTGTATATCTGAATAATAGTGGTGACCAGTGACATGGTTGGCCACTGAGCATTATAGGCATTGGTTTTTAGTGTAGCGATTTGTTGATTGAAGATTTACCTTCAAAATCTTTATTTCACCTCATTTCTTGTAGTTAAAATGCTGTGCTATTTGACACACCAGCCAGAAAAGTAGTATTTTTACTAAAGCATTCATGCATGTTGATAATGCAAAGGAATATGTATTATGAACTATTTCTCTCCAATTATAAAAAGTACAAAGTTCTGAAAAGAGTAAAATACTGTAAACTAAATGCCTAAAGAAACAAAAACAAGACAAAGAATCATAGCAAGCAGACTACAACAAAGAGTCCAGTTGTTAGTAAGTGTGTGGGTCATGTGGCAGGCTGTTGCAGCTCTCATATGGTGCTGGGGCATGTGTCAGAACTTGGTCTGTGGCCTCTTTTGTACCCAGGCAGCAATGGCAGGGATAGCTTGGACTTTCTTCCTCAGTGATGCCAGCTTGGGGTGGATGTCCAACAAGTCAGGCTTTAAGACCAACAGTGTGGTGCTGCAGATATCCCAGTAGAAGTCTGCCCAAGTTACCTGTTTCAAAGAAAACCAAGACTTGCTGTTGAATATAAAAAAGCTATGAGCGTTCCAAAAGTGAGCTTAAATTCTTACTCTAAAGAAACATTTCAGTTTTAAAACAACTCTTTGTTAGTACAGAAGCTGAGTGTGTATGATAAAATTAGGAAGTGACAAGCAGCACAGTGCCCAAGGGACACGGTAGAGATGACTGGGATAGGTGGTTCGCAGCATACAGTCCAGTGTTGTACCGTCTTGAAGCCAGGTCCAGTTTCCACCAGTCTGACAATACATTTTCAAAAGATTTAAAGCATAGATTTCCATCTGTTTCAAAAGCCCTTTGTACGACAAAACAAAGAACGACAGGCTCGTTCCAGGTGTATACATGCCAGAGTGAAGGTACATGCCAAGGTGAAGGGTACAGCCGGCCTTAAGCCTTGGTCAGCTAAGTGTTCTCTATTGTTACTTGAACTTCATCTGTGGAGTAGTACATTGGTTCTATGATCACATTAGCAGAGTGAAATTTGCTTTGTTTTTTAATTTTTGCTGTTGGAGACAGTCTTACACTGTAGCATGTTTTTCTGGAACTCTCTCTGGAGATGGGGCTGCCTGAGATGGTAACATGTTTCTAAAAGGCTGGCTACAAAGTGGAATTTAAGTCAGACTAAGCTTGCTTGTGTGTGCGTACTTTATGCATGTGTGCACAGTTTGTATGTGGCTGCTGGTGTTTCACAAGTTTGCTGTCATCTAAGAGAGATTGCTGCTCAGAGGATTTACAGTTCAGCTAAGAAATCTTCATCAAGTACCTATTGTGTGTGATGCCCACATCTAGGTGTTAGGGAAGGCAGAGAGCAAGCTGGGATGCAATGCCCTCTTCTGATGCACACTTGTTTGCTTGTTTGTTTGTAGTTCTGTGGATCAAATGCAGGGCCTTCAGTTGCCACTGAAGCTCATCCGTAGTCTGGGATTTTGTTTTAGCAGAGAGTAATCAGTGAGGTGGCTGATGAAGGGAAAGTAGAATGACTAACATGTGCAGGGGAACTCTCTAAGAGCCGATGTGTATTAACCAAGGCTCCAGACATGCCAGTCTTAGCAGCTTTTAGCTGGGAGTGTGGCATGTCTAGTTTGGAACATTGAAGGACAGAGAGAGAGAGAGAGAGAGAGAGAGAGAGAGAGAGAGAGAGAGAGAGCGCACTCGGGAATGGGGATGGAGTGGTTTACAAAGGGATTTTAATAGGAATTTTTAAAAAATCAGTTATTAGAAATACTCAGGAAATAGGGAAGGGAAAGAAAGGAAAATTCAGAAAAGGAAAGTGGGAGGAAGTGAGGGACTGTGTAGTGTGCTGGAAAGCTGAGGAGGTGTAGGGACAAGGTAGGGTGATCAGAGCCACCCAAGCCACAGACAGCACCCTTTCTCTTATCTTACACACACAGTAGCCCAGAAGGCTGAGAAACCCCACCTACAGCAACACTGAGGTCAGTCAGATTTGATTTGGGTCGAGCATGTTCCTGCTCCAAAAGCATGCTTGTAGCATCTGCCCATTGTCCCTCTGATATGGGTGGTTTCTGGCGGCTGCTAGCTGGGCCCGTTGCTTCTTCGGGGTTGGAAAGTGAGGACGTTGATTCTAATCCTGTATTTATGACTAGGATACTTCTCTGACAAGAAATGTGTACTGCTTGCAGGAGAAGGCAGAAGACCAAGTCCCTCACATTAGTGTCTGTTCTTGAGAGGTTCCTGTCTCTACAGCAAAGATGGAGCTGGGTTGGGGGCTGTGTTGTATTTTAGATATAGCAGAAGTCATTGTAAGCTCCTCTATTTTGTCTTGATTTCTTTGAATTTGCTGCTGTTAATATTCTCATTGAAGCCTGTTGCTCCATCTCTAGCCATCCTTGGTCTGACTTCTGAATCCTTTTGATAAGCCCCCAAAACAAAAACAAAACAAATGAAAATTCATTTACTTCTAGTAAGAAAAAGTACTCACTATATTTCTTTTCTCAAATTGAGAAGAAGTCATTTGTCCACTGATGTGGGATGCCCTTCTGTATGCTGTGTTTTATTACCATTGGCTAATAAAAAGAAGCTGATATGGCCAATAGCCAGGCAGAATAGAGCCAGGTCAGAAATCCAAACAGAAAGAGGGAGAAGGTGGAGTTGGAGAGATGCCAACAGATCTCCAAGCAAGGGAAGCAAGATGTGAGGTAGCAAGCCAGGAACCTCATGGTAAAATACACAATAATAGAAATGGGTTAATTTAATTTTTAAGAGCTAGCTAATAATAATCCTGAGCTGTTAGGCCAAACAGTTTGTAATTAATATTAAGCCTCAGAGTGGTTACTTGGGAACTGGCGGGCAGGAGAGAAACATCCAACTACAGTCCACAAATCCCCAGTTCCTTACTTAGGAGACCAGAATCCGGGTATAAGGAATACTCATGATAACTGGATTATTTTTGTCTCCTCCTCTCCCACTCCAAAGAGCCTGCTTCGTAGTAACTTCAAGTGTGATTTCCGATTACTGCACTCCCCCATGTACAAATCATAATGTCATTAAAACAATACCGACAGTGCCGAGAACTAATGGTTCTACTGACAGTGGCATGTGGGTTTGTCTTTCTGAGAATCCTATCATGGGTGTGGTTGCAGTGAACTGACATGAGAGGTGTTCCCTGGGGCTGGGGAGATAGTTCAGTTGGCAAAGTGCTTGCCCTGCCAGCATTGGGAGGAGCCGAGTTGGAGCCCTAGAACCCATGTACAAAAGCTGGATGTCGTGGCGCAGTCTTGTGATCTCAGCACTGGGGGTGCAGAGGCAGGAAGAGCCCTGGGCTCAGGCCAGCCGGCCTCGCCTGCCTGGTGAGCTCCAGGCCAGTAAGGGATCCTGTCTCACTAAACAAGATGGACAATGTCTGAGGAATAATGTCTGAAGTCAACCTGTGGCCTCTACATCATCCCCCACAGATCCTACACACATGTGCACATGCACACACATGCACTAAGTAGTTCCTTTGTCTTCTGATGTATGTGACACAGATTCAGCTCCTTTCTTTTGATTTTTAGGATAACTTTTAAAAATTGTTATATATAATTATATAAAGTATTTCATGACTCTGGATCAGATCTGTGTAAAGAGTAAGTTTAGGGAAGTTTAGTGTTTTTTTTTTTTCTCTCTACTGTAGTTTCTGGGTAATATCTGCCATCCCATTCTTTCTTCTTTCCTTTTTGAGACAGGGCTCATGTCACCCAGGCTGGCCCCAACTTGCTATGCAGTCTCTCACGTGCTGGGATGACAGACAGACAGGCATGACCATGCCTGGCTAGAACATTTTGCTCTGTAAGGTTTTAGTTTACCATCTTATCTAAATATAATTGCTGGTATTTTTAAACATTGCATGTACTCACATAATCACCAATAAACCACTCTCTGTCCCCTAAGTATGTGTCCAAATCTTTCAGAAGAAGAGGCGCATGACATGTGAGCAACTCCTTGAAGGTCTGTTCCTAGGAGAGAGCAGATAGCCTCGTGAATGATGAGAAGAATCAGTGTAATCTGAACAGCAGCTTAGAAGGGATGAGAGTAGATAGGCATTTGTTCTTCCTCTTTATGATTGCATAGAGACCCAGTCATCTATTACTCAAGTTGTTAAAGTACATTTATTTTGTGTGTAGGGCATGCGCGCACACGCACACTCATGTGCTGCAGAGCTTGTGTGGAAACCAGAAGGCAACTTTCAGGAATCAGTTCTCTCTTTCCACCAAGTGAGTCCCAGGGATCAAACCCAGGTCGTCAGGCATAGCAGCAAGCTGACCCATCTTACTCACCCTATTACTCATTTTTAAATAGTTTTTGTTACCAGTTTCATTATGTAGTTTCATCACCTGTGGTATTATGTTTCACAGGAAGCTTTCATTCAAACATTTTATATACATATATATGTATGCACATACATATGTCATGTTTCCTGCATTCATTCCAGTTTTGTAGACTCATGGTTTCTGTCATTTGTCTATTGTGACCAGTGCTACCATAAACAGTGGTGCACAGTTGTCTCTGTGGTGTGCTGGTATGGCAGCCTTTGGTAAATACTCAAGAGGTATGTAGGCAAGTCCTGGTAAATCAATTCTGCGTTTATGAGAACCCCCATGATTTTTCATCTTAGTTTATTGTAATGAAAGGTTATTAGATTTTGATCTCTAAAATCCCCTGGTAACACAGGGCCCTTAAAGTTACATAACAGCTGAAAGGAAGTCGATGTGCTGGGCTCTCCGAGGCCGGACACTCCACTCTGTTTCTCATTATTGCACTTGATGGGTATGTAGAAAAGGCTCTAATGAATCATAACACCCGTGGGGCCTTAGCATGAGCGGTCTGCCTTGCATATCATACATAGGACACACCAACCCTGCCCTTTCAGTAAGTTCACTGCTATAGCAAATATTATCCTGAGAAAGGAAGAGGAATGCAAGACAGATGGCCTGCTTATTACACATGTATGTTTCATTGAATTGGAAGGCCAAAGTAATTTATGCAGTGCCTCTTTGTGAGAAGTGGTTGTACCTGCTGGACACGGGGGTACAACCTGTGAACTCATGTCCCTGGGAGGCTGAGGACTGTAAGTTCTGGGCACCATAGGAAGACTCATTCTCACAAGATAAAACAAACATTAGCAACAACAACTTTTCTGAAAATAACACTTTTTGGGTTAGTTTGCATCATATATGAACATTAATTAGTTGAGGCTAGCTTGGATCTCTTGGACAACTGTATATAGTGGGGACCTGATGTGGCTTTGCGAAGGCCATGTGTGCTTTCTAATGGTCACATCCACTTTGTTAGGTTCAAATAAGAATTTGTAATATACAAAGTAGTGATCACTCCTTTAGCTCAGATTTTCTTTATAACTTGATTAATTATTTCCAACTAATAAAATTTAAATTACTACAGATAGCATAATCATTTCTCAAGGTTCATTTTTAGATAACATGAAATTTGATAGTTATATCTTTTGTTTTTAAGTGTCTGTCTGTGTGTGTGTGTGTGTGAGAGAGAGAGAGAGAGAGAGAGAGAGAGAGAGAGAGAGAGAGAGAGAGAGAGGTCTTGTGCATGCTAGATAAACACACCGTTACTAAACTATACATACTCCACTCCATAATGTTTTCTGTTTGTTCTAGATGGCTATTCTTTGACTTGAAAGACCTAGAAAGCACCCAAGAAGGATGTAAAAGGTTGTATGTTTCTCACTATTTCCAAATTCTCACTACCAATGCTATTCAGTGTTGAAATATAAGAATTACCTCTGTCCTGTGTGTCTTCTACCTCCACTCTGATCTTCAGGCAAGGAAACGAATATAGACACATTGGGTAGCCAAATAATAAATACTCGCAATAATTTCAAATCAGTGCTAGTGACCAATGTTCAGAGACATGTTTTATTTAATCCTTTAAGATTGGAAATGGGCCTTGAGTGGCAAATACAGAAATATCAGCAGTTGTTATATCGCATGCATTTTTTTCGAGCAAATATAATGACTATTTTCAGTGAGACTTGTGTGGTGGTCCACACCTGTAATCCTGGTGCAGGGACAGGAGGATAGCAAAGCCAGTCTGGGCTGCATAGAAAGACCTGGCCTCACCCCACAGGATGTTTGTACTCCCATCTTACTGCAGTTACTTTGAGTTTGAAATTGCCACTTGACCACAAGGTGGCAGCAACTGACCCTGCTGCCTAAATAGCTCAAAACAAATTTTTTTGTTAATGGCATACTCCCGTAGCTATTGTCATTGCCTCTGCTACATTTTCCTTTGCATAATTTGGACCTGAATCTGGGTTTCTTTGTCTTCTGAACATGGTTTGAGATATGGAAAAGCCCCGACTACTGTGTTACTCACAAAGCTAGAGTATTAGCTCTATCACCAATGGCTGGAGATACTCTCCTCTGGGACAGTATACATGTCCTCTGTCGTGGGTCCTCAGTCACGGAAAGACAGAAAACAGAGAAAGGCAAGCCGAGAAGGTAGCAGACTGCATAGCAGAGAGGTCTTTGGCATACTGGACTAAAATATTTATACCCTTTCTTTTTATATTGGGGAGCATGACATATTTGTCTGTGTGTTTTTAATGATATATAAAATAGGTGTCACACCTGACAAATATAAGGGCAAATTAACACAATGTTGTAACATTAATAATAGCTGATGCTTAGTAAACACTTTCCACCTCGTCATATGTATATACACTGCCATTGAATGCTCTCAACGTGCTTCAAAGGAGAGTCCATACCTGTACTTCACACTCAAAGAGTTTGAACTGTGAAAAGGGAAATAAATGTCAGTGGGATGAAGGCAATCTGATTCAAGCCCAGTGTAAGACTCCAGAGCCCAAATACATTATGTCAAAAAGTCTTTTTACATTTATGTCTTCAAAGCTGAGCTTTTCAAGTCTTTGTGCGCTCCCTGTCTCTGTCTCTCTCTCCTCTCTGCTCATATTCCTAACATACCTTATTTATATAAATATTATATTTATGTCCAAATATCCCCAATCAGAAGCTCCTAACCATGGAGATAGTGTTTATAATGCAGGGGTTTAAGTAAAATTATGAAAGTCACATTGGTTATTCTGGGCTGTGACTTTGGACTTGGGCTGTCCCTTTCACTTATAATTCTTATTTGTACCAAGAGTTTAGGGCAGCACACCCATCCAGGAGTTATGACTGTGCAGTCTGACAGTGACGACCGTTTGTATTCGTGTCACAGTACTTCCCATCTACACTCCTGAACACAAGGTATTTACACCTGTGAGGCCATGTGCCTCACCTGGGAAATAAGCCCTGTGGCAGTTCCCACAGACTTAACTACTGTTGTAGCTGTCAAGCTCCATGTGATCAGACCATGGGTTCTGGAGTTTTGCCAGGTGAACTCAGGTCATATTCTTACCCTTGTCTGACTCTGAGCACCTTCCAAACTACACTGGTTGCTTCTTTGTCTCGAAAGATAGCTTGACAATGGAATAAATGCCTTTGTGCTGGAGATAACATGTCAAGGCGATGAGAGCACCCCTTGGCGGTAGGATCTGGTAATGCAGAATTCTGGCAACGAGTCAATGAACAGTGTTGGCCATTAGAGGGCACTAAGACAGTTGGTTAAATAATAAAACCTATTACTTGTCATGGTGACACTTTCTGTTGAAGTAGTCATGTGCCAACTACATTTTTAAGATGAGATTGTGGCAAGTATTCCAAAAGAAGCCAATAGAGGACTGGAATAAAGAAATTGAATAAAGGTGATGGATTTGACATTTGTATATGTTTATTTCCATCCTAATTCAATACTAGTGCACATGCTTTATAAGATAAAATCTATATGGAGGTGGAAAAGGGGAGTGAGGACTAGAGCAAAAGGTGGAAACTAACCCTGTGTATAGTCAGGACACAGCCTGGAACTGAGGGGACAGGAAGCTGAGGCTGGTGGGAACTTCCAGAGAAGCAGCTTCTAGAGGCTTATTCATTTCAGGCTAATGGACATGATTTCATCATTCTCTCCAGGAGGCTAGAGGGGCTGAAATAGCCTACAGGACACAAGGTATTGTGGAAAATGTATTAAGGATAGAAGAATGGTGTGCATATATTCACACTTAATAGTAAATTCTGAAGCCATCATTTGCCTCTTCTCACTGTCTCTAGATGACAGTTTTCTCTGGGCTCTCTTCCCATCACATCAGCAGACACCGGGAGCCGGAGACATTGGAAGAACCCCAATAAGGAACGTGACATTCAAAATCAATAAGCTATTCACACATGTACAGCTTCCCATGAACCACAACCCCGCAGCCCACCGTGGGTTCTAGAGGGTGGCAGAACCCTGACAGGGACTACAGCAAACTGGAAGTAAGGGGCCTTGGCACAGACAAGCAATGGGAGGGCAGATGACAGTGTGTTCATGAAATAATCATAAAATGTCCTCACGAGCAAAGCACTACACACAAAGAATCTAGAGATGTGTCAGGCGGGGTCCAGTGAGGTGGGAGGCAGTATATATAATTAAAATACATGACATGCATGTATGAGATTGTCAAGAAATAAAAGATATTCTACTTTAAAACCTAGTAAGTTTTAAGAGGTGGAAATTTAGAACTCTGGTTGGGGATATCCTTCAGAAAGTACAAAAGTGGAAAATGGGAGGTAGAAAAGATCTCAGCCTCTCAACAACAGACATTCTGTGTGAGAAAAATAAGAAGATTAATTAATTAATGGGGAGAAGCTAGTGAAGGAATTTTAAAAGAATTTATGGCTATTTCTTTGACTTTTTCAAACATCTCAGGCTGAATGGACCCAAACGAGATGATGCTAGGCTGGGAGGAAGGCTCAGTTGATAAGATGCTGGCTGCTGAAGCCTAGAGACTTGAACTGGGATCCTGTCTTCATAGGGTTTCTACTGCTGTGAAGAGACACCATGACCATGGCAACTCTTAAAAAAGAATCATTTAGCGGAGTCTGGCTTACAGTTCCAGAGGTTTATTATTATTGTCATGGCAAGAAGCAGGTAAATATGGTGCTGGAGAACGAGCTGAGAATTCTCCATATTGATCCACAGGCAGCAGAAGGAGACTATGTGCCACACTGGGTCCCAGAGTGTCACACTTCCTCCAGGAAGGCCACATCTCCTAATAGTGACACTCCCTATGGACCAAGTACGCAAACACGCTAGTCTGTGGGAGCCATTCCTATTCAACCACTACAGGTCCCTGATGCCCATGGAGAAACCAGGCTCTCTAACACACAGCTGTAGCCCCAGCACTGCAGAGCAGAAATGGGAGGGTGTGTGGGTTTGTTGGCCTGTCAGTCTAGCTGAATTGGTGAGTTCCAGATTCAGGGAGTAACTGTCCCAATAAGTAAGCTGGGGAAGCATGGAGGAAGCAGCTGGACGTTGGCCTCTGACTCACATAGGCATGTGAATGCATATGTACACTCAGACACACACAAGCTGGACGTTGACCTCTGACCCGCACAGGCATGTGAACACATATGTACACTCAGACATACACAAGCTGGACGTTGACCTCTGACCCGCACAGGCATGTGAACACATATGTACACTCAGACACACACAAGAAAGAAAAAAGATGGTGCCCGAGCTCGCCATTCTATTTTCATGTTTTGTTTAGTTGGTGAGACAAGCTGTCAGTATGTAGCCTCGGCAGGCCCAGGGCTTCCTACGTGGACCAGGCTGACCTCAAACTCATAGAGATCTGCCTGCTTCTGCCTCCAGAGTCCTGGGATTAAAGGTGTGAGCCACTGTATACTCATCATCTTAAACATTTAGAACTCTAGAGAAAATAGTTAGATTAGCTTAACTTGTCAACAGCTGAGAGCCTGTGGTGTCTTCAGGTGCTAATGAAACATTGCTTGTAACACAGGATTTCTTCTCAAGCTCTCTTAGGGTTTCTACTGCTGTCTTACACATTATGATCAAAAAACAGCTTATGGAGGACAGGGCTTATGTCATCTTACAACTCTCAGGTTACCCTCTGTCACTCAGGGAACACAGAGCAGGAACTCAAGGCAGGAATCTGGTAGCAGGCACGATAGCGAAAACTCAGCGAGGGGAGGAATGCTGCTTCCTAGCTCACTCCTATGATTTTCTCAGCCTGCCTTCTATAGCATCCAGGGCCACCTGCTCAAAAATAGCCCATCCACAACCAGTTGGTCCATCAATCACTAATTTAAATGTTCTACAGCATTGCCTACAATCCAATCTTATGGAGGCAGCATTTTCTCAATTGTGGCTCCTTCTTCTCAGACGACTTGAACTTGTGTCAGGTTGACAAAACCAAAACCCAAAAACTAACCAAAGCATCAACCAAACTATGAAACCAGGTAAAAATTCAATTGAAGAAAGTTGAAAACTAATAAAGCATCAAACTTTCGATTTTCTGTGATCAGTAAAGTTGTTGGTAGACTGTTTCACAAACAAGAGCACAGAACAGGAGGATGAAACAGAATAGGGCCGAAAGAAAACACTCAGGATATTAATGAAAACCTCAGGATGGTAAGTGTGCAGCGTGTGTGCAGGGAAACCAAAGCAGGGACACAGGATAGAGAAGCCTGTGCATCTTGTTACCATCACACCTTCTCTTAGTGATGTGATCTTTGAAGTACTAGAGAACCTGTTCAAAAAAAAACAATGATGGGAGCTGGAGAGATGGCTCAGTGGTTGAAAGCACTGCTTGCTCATCCAGCGGTCCTGAGTTCAATTCCCAGCAACCACATGGTGGCTCACAACCATTTGTTGTAAGATCTGGCACCCTCTCCTGACCTGCAGGAATTCATGCAGACAGAACATTGTATACATAATAAATAAATCTTAAAAAAATGACATACACAAGAAAGCGGGCATCACCCTGGAAACAAGACTCAGTCCCAGAAGCAAGGCCTGGCAGGGATGGTGGTCACAGGAAGGCCTGAGACAAAGGTTTGGTAGAAACACACGGGGCTGCAGGGCAGGGAAGGCCTCGAGTACACAGAGCTCAGCAAAGTGTCAGAGAGGCAGCTGCACCCAGAAATCCTGAAAAGAGAAGGCAGGCTGATATCATTTACTTTGAGGGAAATGTCTACCAGACAGTGTAGAAAGTTTCTAGAAAAAAAAAAGTAAAATGAGTTAGGCAAAAGTACAAACCCATTACTGACTTTGAGGAGACAAAGTAAGAAAGGAAGTATTACTGAAACACTACCATGCACAGTCTGTATTTGCATATACAAAGCTATATAATCCTAGAAGATTATTTTAGCTCAAAGATTTTCTTATTACCCTGTAGAGAGCTTAGGGAAAAGGCAGCAGAGAAGATGACAAAGGAAGAGATAAATTCCCAGCTGGATGTGGTGCTGTACTCCTGTAATTCCAGCACTTGGGAAGACCAGGAGTTTCAGGTCATCCTCAGCTCCATAGTGAGTTAGAGGCTAGCCTCAGCTATAAAAGCTGTCTAATAAAAAGAGGAAGAAAGAGGCAAATTCTTACAGATTCTTTAAGAAGTCTATAAGAACTTTCTACAATTGGTAAATCAAATTATATTTGTATATGCTGCAGAAATACATTCTGTAGTCTACATAATGAACTATTTCAAAGAAGGAGAAAGAGAAAGGGAGAGAGAGAGAGCGCATTAATTGGTGACATGATTCAGTAGGCAAAAACACTTGCCACCAAATGCGATGATCTGAGTTCAGTCCTGGAGACCTACATGGTGGAAGGAGAGAGCTGGCTCCCGAAGGTTATCCTCTGACCTCACATCCATGCTATGACTTGCGTGGGTATGTACAGCAATACACATGTGCACACAAAACAAACTTTTAAAAAAAGAAGAAAAGGAAGAATGGAGAAAGGAAGGTGTGTAAACAGAAAGCAGAAAATAGCAGAAAGCATTAAAAGCTGGATCTGTGGGCTGGAGGGATGGCTCCTGGGTAAAACACTTACTGTTTCTGCAGGGGAAACACCCACAGGACAGCTCTCAGCCGTCTGGAGCTCTGGTTCCAGGGACTCCCTCTTGTGGATCCTGCATGCACATGGCATACATGCATTCCCAAAGGCTCATGCACATGGCATACGTGCACTCTCAAAGGCTCACATGCATAGACATTTTTAAAGAGTATTTGAGGCAGGGTTAGCACAAAGAATGGCAGGAAATCATTGACCTTGCCTTCATTTTTAAAGGTATATATTCCATATATATAATACTTTATATTACATGAATTAAAACTGACTTTTTAAAGCCCTGTAAGCAGTTTCTAGAGGTGATACATGGTTAGCCACAGTTATGATAGTAAGCTTATCACATTACTTTTACATCCTGATTTTTCTCTGCCCACGGAAAAAGCGACATGAAATCGTCCAGTGTGTCCACAACAGCATCAGCTTGGCATTGCTCCAATTCTGTCTTCCCAGCCAAATCTATGGGATAGAAAGAGGCCATTTTGCATCTACCAACATGCTCACTTTAATTTACTATTAACATGTCAAATAGGCAGCATAGCCATACTTTAGAAAATGAAACAGTGTAAAACAATTGTAAGGTAGAAGACAGAGTTTGGATGTGGAGCTGGGAAAAAAATTCTAGAAGTCTATGCCCTATTATTCTTTTCACAGTGTGAAAAAGTCTAGGGAAAATCTGACCCCAGATTTCACCATAAAATTTCAACTTTAAGCCAGGCAGTGGTGGTAAACGCCTTTAAACCCAGCACTTAGGAGGCATAGGCAGGACGATTTTTGTGAGTTTGAGGGCAGCCTCGTCTACAAGAGCTAGTTCCAGGACAGGCTCCAAAGCTACAGAGAAAACTTGTCTTGAAAAAAAAAAAGCCAACTCAGGATACAAAATCAACTCAAAAAAATCAGTAGCCCTCCTATACACAAAGGATAAAGAAACTGAGAGGGAAATCAGAGAAACATCACCTTTCACAATAGCCACAAATAGCATAAAGTATCTTGGGGTAACACTAACCAAGGAAGTGAAAGATCTATTTGACAGGAACTTTAAGACCTTGAAGAAAGACA
>PVIU01007581.1:0-90653 GCA_004026605.1 Ondatra zibethicus | reverse complement strand
AGGCAGGCAGGCGGCAGGCAGGCAGCAGGCAGGCAGGCAGGCAGCAGGCAGGCAGCAGGCAGGCAGGCATGGAGCTGGAGCAGTAACTGAGAGCTTACATCTTGATCTATAAGCAAGATGTAGAGCCCCCCCCCACTGTGACACACCTCCTCCAATAAGGCCACACTCTAATACTTTCCAAACTGTCCCACCAACTGGAAGTCACTTAGTCAAGTAGACGAGCATATGGGGGTCATTATCATTCAAGCCACCACAGTATCCCGTTCTTCCTTCCTCCCTGCTTCCCCTTTCTCTCATCTTCTCTCCTGTCCTCTCCCGTCTTCTCCTCTCCTCTCTCCTCTCCTCTCCTCTCCTCTCCTCTCCTCCTCTCCTCTCTTCTCTTCTCCTCTCCTTCATGTCCCACACCCCTGTTTCTCTTTTTATTTTAGACAGAGTTTCACCATATAGCCTGGAACTTGCTATATAGATCAGACTGGCCTTAAATTCACATAGATCTACCTGCCTTTGCCTCCAGAGTACTGGGATTAAATGTGTGCATCACTAATCTGGCTTGAGGTTTTTTTCTGTTTTGTTTTTTAAATTTTTAGATTACATCTATTTCTTTTGTGTGTATATGTGGCGGTCAAAGGACAACTTGAAGAAATCAATTCTCTCCTTCGCCTACATATGTCACTGAGATTGAACTCAGGTTGTCAAGTTTGGCAGGAAGCGACAACTCACTGAGCCATCTCAGTGAGTTAAGTTCCATTCCATGCAATCAGGAGGTACAACCTCTTAGCAGGGCTGGGGACTCCAGGACACTTCAAGAACCTAACATAACATGAAAATTTGGGCCTGTGTCTGTCTTTCTCACTTTCCCTCAGCCATTCACTGCCAACATATTTGAATGAATAGCAACCACAGAGAATGTATGTTCCCAAAATGTAACTTAAAGACACTGCAAGTACAGGGAATATGAGCCTCTATTTTTAGAAACGCTTGCGGGCCAGTTGAAATGAAAACATCTCTTGGCTCATTCACTCAGGCATGCATTTGCTGGAATCTCCAAGTCTGGCAGCATAAAGGAACTTTCGCTGTTGGACACAAAACTTCAAAACCCATCCCTTTGTGCCCTGCAGTAGCCGTTTCAGGGTTTTTAGCCTGGTCGTCTCGCTGAGCAGATGGGTAATAAGAAAGGTGATTTTAGACCCTCCTGTAACTGTCACTTTCTGCTCAGTTATGTATATAGAACTTGGAGTGAGTCAGCATTTAAAAAAATAGTTAGAGAAACTTTATTTTTTAAAAATTTATATACTTGGTGTGTGTATATGGAAGGGGGAGTGCTCACCTTGCCATACATACATGGGGGTGAGAGGACAACTAGCGGGAGTCAATTCTCTCCTTCCACTTTGTGGTTTCTGGGACTGGAACTCAGACCATCAGGTTTGGCAGCAAGCACCTTTACGCTCTGAGCCATCTCAGCAGCCCAGGACTCTTTTTCCTTAAGTACTCTTTAGAAGGAGGCAAGTAGACAGGTGCACAAGTTGGTGAACGGGGGATAGTTTTCATCTGTGCATATACGCAAGTTCTCCCCGTCTCTTGTCTTCTGCTAGGTGCTAGGGATTGAACCGGGGGAGGGGTGGGGAGAGGGACTTGTGTATGCTAGGCAGGCGATCTGCCACTGAGTTACATCCTAGCTCTTGATTCTTTCGAGACAGACTCTCACTGTGGTAGCCCAGGTTAGCCTTGAGCTCTCAACCCTCCTGCCTTGGCTTCACAAATGCTTGTATGACAAGGGTGCGCCTTTACACTCAACTTCTTGTTCATCTTTTCTGAGGCCACTGAAGATGCTCTGCTTTGCTTATTATGACCTAGGAAGTTGAAATTCTTCTTCAATATTTTAAAGGCTAAAAACTCTAATATTCCGTTTTGCAGTCACTGCTGAAAAGGCAGAAGAAACCAAGCCAGATCAGCTCTTCCCAGGACCTTTACCAGGGAACCTACCAGCTAACCACTCCAGTGAGTACCAGCTGTCACCATCCCAGACTGGAAGACCACTTCCAACACACACAGCCGCTCCCCAGGTGACTTCTGCAGCATCAAAGCTCCTACCTCCTGTTGCATTTAATCACACAATTGGACACATAATACTCTCGGAACATAAAAATGTCAAATTTAATTGCTCAATCAATATTCCTAACACGTACCAAGAAACAGCTGGCATTTCATGGTGGAAAGATGGAAAAGAATTGCTCGGAGCACATCATTCAATCACACAGTTTTATCCTGATGAGGAAGGGGTGTCAATAATTGCATTGTTCAGGTATGTGTCCTTTCTTTCTACATGCCATTATGCTAATGCCACCCCAATAGCAGAACCCTCAAGGAAAACTCAGCCTTGTTTTCTTTTTAAGAAATCTTGATCCCTTTAGAATGTAAATAAATACTGATTTGACTCTTGTGTTGTTGATTTCTTTTAAATGAGCTTGCCCCATGGTAACTGCTGGCTAATATACACTCTGAGGGCTTAGAGGGCAGCTCCCAAATCATTTAAGATCAGTATTAAGTCCACCTAAGCTCCAAGAGCTTCCAGGAAGTGGGAAACAGTGTGTATGGAAGAGGTGTGCGTGTGTGTGTGTGTGTGTGTGTGTGTGTGTGTGTGTGTGTGTGTGTTCATTTTCAGTATTGGTGACAGAACCCTGAGCCTCGAGCATGCCAAGCATACATTCTACATCTGAGCTATACCCCAACCCAAAAGAAAGTGGGCCTGTTTTGGAGACAGGCTCTCATATAGTCCAGGCTGACCTCAGACTTATTATGTAGCTAAGACTGGTCTTAAATTCTAGATCTACCCACATGCTAAGATTACAGGCCTGGATTGAGAAAGTGGTTAGTGTTTTTGCTTGTTTTTAAAATTATTTATTAATTTAATGTGTGTGTGTGTGTGTGTGTGTGTGTGTGTGTGTGTGTATTTGCCTGCATGTATGGATGTGCATTCTGTATATGCCTGGTGCACTCACAGGGTAAAAGAGGGTATGAGATCCTCTGGAACTGGAGTTTGTGACATGTGGGCCTGCTTTGTTGGGGTTTCTGTCCTGCCCAGTTCCCGCAGCCGTTTAGCCCCAAAGATAATCACACAGAGGTCTCCATAAGATATAAAACTGATTGGCCCTTTAGCTTAGGCTTCTTATTAACCCGTATATCTTATATTAACCCATTAATCTTATCTATGTTAGCCACATGGCTCAGTACCTTTTTCAGTGGGGCAGGTCACATCCTGCTTCTTCAGTGGTCTGGGCAGGACTGCCGAGGGAGCTTCCTGTTTCTCAGAATACTCCTGTTCTCATTGCCCCACCTCTACTTCCTGTCTGGTTTTCCCGCCTATACTTCCTGCCGGCTATCAGCCAATCAGCATTTATTTAAAATATGATTGACAGAATACAGATAATTCTCCCATACCACTTCCTCCTCTTTTTTTTTTAAAACAAAGGAAAATATCCATAGTCCATTTTTTGGGAATGTGGGTGGAGTATTCCAGGCTACTTCCTCCTGGTTGGGGGTGCTGATAATCTTATGGGAACCTAAAGAAAATTTAGAGTTATCATCAAGTCGTGACTGGAGTATCCTGTGAGGCTTGATCATCTCAGGCAGCATCTTGAATCTGTTCTGGATGTAGAACTCAGACATCTGGGCCATCTGTTCCTACCGGAGATTTCTCAGGTGGTCTTCCTTGATCAAACCTGATTTTCCTTAACTCAGAATGAATCCACAGTCTCTCATTTCCTGTGGAAACAAAAGCAAAATCTCTTCTCCAAAGTAAGAAACCTTTTGACTTCAATTTTGAAGTCAAGGTATTTTCAAAATACCTATCTTGGATTAATTTAGCAGCATTTATAAGCAAATATCTTTTAGCAGCTGTTGCTCCTTCCTCAGCATTCAAACAATTTAAAGAGAGCACAATAACATACAGTATCAAGATTCTCTGTGTATTTTTCATCTTTATGTGGCTTTATTTTAACCTCTATTTCTTTTATTTTTACTTTTAACTTTTGGCTTTTTGAGACAGGTTCTCTGTGTATCTTTGTCCTGGAACCCCCTCTGTAAACCAGGCTGTCCTTGAATTCACAGAGATCTGTCTGCCTCTGCCTCCCAAACTTTGGGATTAAAGGTGTGTACCACCACACCCAACTACTCTCTTTTGTTTTATTTTGAGGACTTTAACCTCTTACGTTACTCTCCCAAGTAAATATAAACATTTTTAACCACAGTAAACCATTAAGAGGTTTTTTCGTCTTTGAATTTATCTTTACTGTATATCTCTCTCTTTTTCTGACCTCCTCATTGTTTAGAGTTGTCTCTTCTAGATCTTCCTAAAATAAAGAACAGCTTGTTGCAAATGACTGTGACTCTGCATGTATGTGGGATTCACTGTGCTGTGGAGCTCGGTGCTCCATGGGAATACATTTGGGTATGTATTCCTTTTATCAAACTTTGGTTCCTGCCTCTCTTTTTTCACTTTCTCCCACTTCTTTTTTTTTAAAAATAATTTATTATGATTTACTTAATTTTATTTTATGTGCATTGGTGTGAAGTTGTCAGATCCCCTGGAACAGGAGTTACAGACAGTTGTAAGCTGCCATATGGGTGCTGGGAATTGAACCTGGGTCCTCTGGAAGAGTAGTCAGTGCTCTTAACCACTGAGCCATCTCTCCAGCCCCCTCTCCCTTCTTAACTTCTGATCAGAATTCTACTTTTAATCTGAGGGGTTTTGTCAATTGATTAACTGACTTAGCCTGTTGTTCCCAAAAGTTCAAAATGAGGTGCAAGCCACTCAGAGTCAGAGCAAGACCTTGTCTCCTGAGCCCTGCGCTCTGGAGTGGCGTTCTCTTTGATCCCTGATGTTTTCACTTTCTCTGCCCTGTCACTTGGCACAATCCCATATGTGCCATTCCTTTAGGTGAATCATTTTTGTTTCCTTTTCAGCAAGCCACCTCATACTTCCCACAGGCCTGATGACTCCGGCCTGAATTTAGTTTGTCAACATTTCCACCAGATGTGCTTTGCTTCAGGGCAAAGGACAGACTTCCATGATTGTCTTGCTTCATTTTATTCTGGCAAGGTGTATCAAGCTGTTCTTCTATACTGTTGGGCATACAGGATAATTGACTGTATTTTTTTTCTCCATCTACTACAGAAAGCAGATGTTTTACATAAACAAAGCTTACAAGGAGAAAAGGATTTTACATTTAATAAGCACATAGTGGGGTGTTTACTGGCCTAAAGAAACAGAAGGGTCACACAGGTCAGATATTCCTTAAAGAGGGCACAACCCTGCTGTTACAGCCCTCTATGTGACCCCACCCTTCCTCTTCCCAGAAGTCTCCTAATCTGGCTTTTGAGCTCAATCTCTTCCTGCCCAGCTATCAGCCAATCAGCTTCTTATTAGCCAACGAGAGTAATACGTATTCATAGCGTACAAAAAGGTTGTTTAATAGCATACAGTACCTTTGCTACTTTGTGTTTCTTTGAATAAACCTTGAGAGTTTAACTGCTACTCGTGAGACATTTCCCTGTATGCAGCCCAGCATTGGCACTCTGAGGGCTAGAGATGCTGGATGCTTGTAGAGTATCCTGGGTCCAGCCCAGCCACAACTGTTCTGGGGTCTGGGCTTGTCCAGTGCCAGCCCTGCAGCTGTGGCCAGGTGGTTCCTGTCTAGACACTATGGCTCAGTCTGTATCATTTCATTCTGCCTCCTTGGTCCAGATGTTTCTATTTCAAAAGTTGATGGGATTTTCATACCTTGGGTGGAAGACCATGCCAGAGCTAGAACCCAAGGTCTGGGATTCTGCTGTGCTTGTGTTCTATAACAGGGCCACATCTGACCACCTCCATACCATTTTTTTAAAAAGCAGTCATGAACAGTTATAATTTAAAAAAAAATTAAAATATGTTAACATCCACAAACACATTGAGGAATAAGATTAACAAAACATGTGCTACATAGAGCTATATAGCAAATACGCTAAGCCATGACTGAGAAAAAGTAATGACTAATAAAGCTGCTGCATATATAATATAGTAAATTGTACATAATTTTACATATATTCATTAGCATGTGTGAAATATTTTGTAGCTAACTGATCATCTGGCCAAGCCTTAAATGTAGATGATGTTCCATATGACCTCATTAAATTTACTACAGGAAAAAAAAGTATGGTAGAGATGGCTCGGTGGGTAAGGGTACATGCCACCAAGTCTGATGACCTGAACTTGATCCCAGGAACCCACATGGTTGAAGAAAAGAACCAGCTCCCCAAAGCTGTCCTCTGACTCTTACTTGTGCACTGTGGCACACACACACACACACACAAATACACGCATACATACATGCCACACATATACTTGGATACAAAATAAATACATAAGAATGGAAGAAAAAAATTGAAGCAATGCATTCCAACTGTGTAAGACATTCTCCCTCAGTCCCTGCCCTCAGTCCCTCATCATGGGGAATGAGTGCTTAGGCATCTTGCCAGACCTCTTCAGTCCACATGCAATCCCATGCATGTTTACATGTGTGTTCATCCCCACGATGGTGTGCTAATGAAGCATTTATTCATGGCAGTGGCAAAAATCAATGCCAGGGTTCGTAGGGTTTTTTTTTTTTAATGTGTGTGTGTGGGGGGGTATTGAAGTTGTGTTTCTAGCTAGCTGAATTATGTACTGTGCTGCAAGTGTATTCTACTTTGTAAATTCCCATAATTTTTTTTTCTTGCTAGCTTGCTTAGTTTTCAATTTTTCAACTATCCATTCCTCTTTCAACTCTGAAATAAAGCCCTGTCTTACCTCCTCTCATGGTCATGAAACTCAGGACTGTGCCCCCACTTCTTGAGATTCCTGTCCTGGTTCCCACCTCAATCTGGATGGGTTGTCCTCCAGGTCTGGGTCCTTCTGCATCACCTCCTGAGGACCCCTCTTCTTCCTGTACTTCTACTTCTGGGGCCCAGATCTCCCTTTCATGTGGGTTTTCCTCCCTCACTTTGCCATACAGTCCTTCCTCTATTAACCTCTGAGACTTACATGCCTGAAAAGACCTTTTCCCCCACCCTGATCTCAGGATGCTTTATTTAGATACAGAATCAAAAAAGAAAAATAATTCCTTTTAGCTTTGAAGTCTTTGAACACATTTCCTAGTTTCTCTTGCTCCATGTGGTGGGGACCCAGGTCACCGCAGGTGATCTCGCCCTTCCCTCTGGAACCTTTATGATCTTGACTCTGACTTAGAGACAGAGTGTTTCTGGTAGAAGCCCCTTGGTGTGGCTCTTCTCTCCATCCGGGCTGCCCATTCAGGGACCTGGTTATGACAGGCCTGCAGGACAGCTCTGAACCCATTAAACTCCCTCCTCTTCCTCTTTGCATGGCTTTCTTCAAGTCCCTTGAGTTGTCCAGTCCCCTGGGTTTGTTATTTTCAGTTCAGTCTTTCTGGTATTGCTTCCACAGATCCCCAGTTTCCTGATTCAGCTGGGAGGGGAGAGTATTGGCAATAGCCACTCCTCTCCCTGGGCTTACCCCCACAGCCTGCCTTTCCCAGGAAGCCTTGATATAAATGTCTAAGTTAGATCTTCCAGTAACGGTAAATGGTCTAGACACTGTCCAGGAACAGATTGCTAACTCCTTCCTGCCATGAGTGGCTAGAGGTGAGGTTGGGGTCATGGCTTGTGTTTTTGAGTGTCCCTTTTTTTATTTGTAGGCTAGATTTTCCTGACCTGTTGGGTCAGGGTACTCCAGGACATTTTACACAGTCCAAGTTCTACAGTCCAAGTGCCTGAACTGTTATTTGGGCTTAGGCCTGCATGGAGCCCCTCCTCCTCTCTCAGCTTCCTGGTCTTTGTGAAACCTTTAGCTTCAGTTCTTGAATATGCAAGTTCAGTATTATTTTGCTGGATGCTCCAAAGACACTTTGCAGGAGTCAGTCCTCTCCTTCCAAAATATGGGTCCTGGGAATTGAACTCAGGTCCTCAGGCTGAACAGCAAGCGCTTTTACCCTCTGAGCCATTTTGCCTGCTCCCAGTGCAACTTTTATGTATGTTGTATAACGTTACGTTCATAAACACATTGTAAAAGTAAAAAGGCGGCAGCGGTAGCCAAAGATGCTTATTTAGTTTTGTGACAAGGCTTTGAAGTGTAGCCCATGCTGAACTCAAACTTGTAATCCTCCTGTCTCAGGCTCCTGAGTGCTGGGATCACAAGCATGCAGCATTGTGCTAGATGGATCAAAGCAAAGCAAAGCTAAGACGACTGATAACCAAACAAGACAAATGTCTATGTGCCAGTGCAGCCCTGACCTTCCCAGGAGAAGGGCAAAAAGAGCTAGTCATATGTCCCTTGTCCCCCAACCTGAGCACTGAACTTGTGCCTGAAGCAAATGTAGTGAGGCTGTCAGAGGCCTGCCTTCCAGAACGATGGCTGAGGTGTGGGTAAGAGAGGTGGCTCAGTGGTTAGAACACTGAGTTTGGTTCCCTGCACTCATGTTAGGTACCTTACAACCACCTGTAACTCCACCTCCAGGGAGTCCAACGCCCTCTTTTGGCCCTGTAGGCATCTGCACACATGTGAGCACACCACACACACACACACACACACACACACAGAGAGAGAGAGAGAGAGAGAGAGAGAGAGAGAGAGAGAGAGAGAGAGAGAGAGAGAGAAATCTAAAAGGAAAGAAAAGATGACTCAGGCACCAGAAAGTTCCAAACTGGACAAGAGGATACCAGCCCTCCATTTTCACAGTAGCTGCAACTTTAGGCAATTAGGTGAATATTAAAACTGTGTAAGATACCTGGAAACCATGCAAACTAGAGTCAGGAACTAGTTTCAGAAGGTTATTTGGGGTATAGAACAATTGCCCAGGACCCTGAAATCTATGGAACCCCATAGGCATTGTGATGCCAAAAATTCCTCAGATTTCCAAATGTCTTGACAGAGAAACACCAAAGCCCTGGTTTAGAGTCCACCAAGGAAAGCAAGACACTCGACAGTATGTGGTGTGTGTCAGCAGGGGTTCAAAGAGATAGGAAAGCAAGAAGATATAGGAGTGCACGAGTGCGTGTGTGTGTGTGTGTGTGTGTGTGTGTGAGAGAGAGAGAGAGAGAGAGAGAGAGAGAGAGAGAGAGAGAGAGAGAGAGAGAGAGAGAGTTTCAGTGAATTCACACTGTAATAAGTACTAACAAACCTGAAACCAACCATGGAGACCCATGGAAAATTGACACTGAGCTTCCTCAGGGGCCCTCAGTCTGCAACTGATTAGATGAAATACATGTTGGAATGAATCATCTGTTTTACTCAAAGGTTACCAAGCTAAATGTTCATGACATCTGAAAAATATCCTCACGGCAGCATCTAGACAACCAAGCACTTGGCCCAGCGATATTGACACATTAACCATCTTAGCACGTGATAAGTGTCTCGAAGGATTTTCTGTTTCTGTAACAAGAACTCCAAAGACAGTCGCTGCAAATTTCTTTCTGTGTTTTTCTTTGAAGCATAACCAGTGTGCAGCGCTCAGACAATGGATCGTATATCTGTAAGATGAAGGTGAACGACAAAGAGATTGTATCTGATCCCATATACGTGGAAGTTCAAGGTGAGCCCAAAGCCGGAGTACCCTGCCGCCCGGGAGCTGTTTAGAACTTGCATTTAAGTGTTTCCTGTGTGATGTGCAGGGTGTGATCTGCCTGTTAATAATTCTGGAAACTTTATGGATCCATCAGTGTTGGAATTTTACAAGACAATCCTCTCTTAGAAACTTTAGATAATGATGTAATTGATTCAGTTCTGTGTGTGTGTATGTGTGTGTGTTCATGTGTATGCCCAGGGCACTGTGCATGCTAAGCACGTGCTCCACCCGAGTGTTGCTCTCCAGCCCTGAGGTTTCACTTTCCAAGGCGCCTTTGGCAGCACCACCATCTCATCACCTCCTTTCTTTTTTGTCTGTTCTACCTTCTACATCCCACTCCTACTGAAAGGCTTTTCTGGTACCTATTCCCTTGTGAACATGAACTTAATGCCCAGTAACGCTGCAGAAAGCTTGAGAGAGGGAGGAGAAAGGGAGAAAGGAGGGAGTCAGTGAATGGGTGAGTGTGGAGGAGAAGAATCAAGGAAAAGCCCCTCAGATGAATCTCATGGGGGCCTTTGCTTTCCCAGGCTAGATGACTGGTACCTGGACTATGTGAGCATCATTCGACAGGAAGGCATCCTATATGTTTAGAATTATCTTGTAAAAGACAATTTACTTGTCAGGATCCCAGGAAAAAAGGCACAAGTTGGGAAAAGTCTGAATCTCGAAGGCTTTGAAATGGGGAATAAAAGAATCCTATTATTCCATGGGGAACCAGATTGGTGAGACATGAGTTTGTAAAGCCTGTGATTTAAGTGTCAAGGCCAGCCAGCTTGCCCTGCTAAAACTGTGGGTAAATGATCCAAACCAGCAATCATTGGCTTTCTCTGAACATTTCCAGGCTCCCTTGTGGGCCAGATTTTGAAGTTTCAGTAGATTTAAGGATTATAACTATAGAACCGTGCTCATTTTGTCTTCAAGTGGGTGCCTCTTGTAAACTCTTCAGTTTTACACAAATATGTGAAATGTGTGTGTGTGTGTGTGTGCACTCACTCATAGTGCTTAGAGCATTGAACCTAGAGCCTATGAATGCTGAGCACATACCTTACAGATGAAACATGTAGTGCCCTCAACTGCACAGGTTTTAAAATCCATCTTCAGCCATCTGAAAGTTACGCAAAACTTGGGTAGACCTATTTTATATACACTCTGGTATTTATAATATCTTTGTGTGTGTGTGTGTGTGTGTGTGTGTGTGTTCAAGTGAATGTATGCTGTATGTGTGTGGTGTGGAATGGATCTTAGAGGCCAGAAGAGGATGCTGGATCTTCTTATGCTGGAGTTACAGGTACTAGTGAGCTGCCTAATGTGGATCCTGGGGTGAGCTTGGGTCCTCTGGAATAGCAGCAAGTGCTCTTAGCTGCTAGCCATATTTCCTGCCTCACTCTGTTTGTTTTGATGAGAAACACAAGCTACCAACCAGTGCCAGGCGCTTGAGCAACACCTGATTTAAAAACTGGCTGTGTATTCCCTTCTGGCCAAAGCAGATGAATCACTCCACACAGTCCCTAGAAAAAGTGTCCTAGAAAGCTGGCTGAGGAAGACTGGTAGTCAAGAACCCCTGTGCTCAATCTCAATATACTTGGAGGTGACAATTGGCCGTTTCAGACCCAAGGAAACCTCCAGTCTCTGTCTACAAAGGCTCCGCTTCCAGTTAAGACATATTCTTCTCCAACCTTCCTCTGCAGGACTTCCTTACTTTATTAAGCAGCCCGAGAGTATGAATGTCACCCGAAACACAGCCTTCAACCTCACCTGCCATGCTGTGGGCCCACCTGAGCCCATCAACATCTTCTGGTTTCAAAATAGCAGCCGTGTTAATGAAAAACCAGAAAGGTCCCCATCTGTCCTAACTGTACCTGGTAAGTCTGAGCATTATGTTCATGTGTGCATGTAGTTATTCATCCATTCACCGCCCCCGCTCCCCCTACCCCTGCAACAACAGAAGAAGATAAAACTTTAGTGATGCTTGTTACAGCCCAACAGTGGTCAATCAAGAAGGGTAGAAACAGGTGTGGGAGCAATAGGGGAATGGGTGCACTGGAATGGAGGCGGGATGTGCAGATGCCTACCTGGCCAGATCCAGCCCAGGCATCCAGAGCCCTACTTGCATCTCTGAGGCACTGTGGCCTTGCCTGCCTGGCAGAAATTACCCTTATGGAAGCACTTAAGTAAAGACCTAATCGAGGTTGGATGCCAAGAACGTGTATCGCTCACGGGGCACTGTAGCAGGAAGTTTGTGAGTCACTGTGGGATTGTTGGTGAATTGACATTCCATGGCCATCTTGATCTCCATCCAAACCAGAATGTCTTGGCTTTGTTCCTGCTCTGGGCTGGCTCCTGTCAGCAATGCTACTGAAGCTTCCTGTGCCGCTAAAGCCAATGGGCTCCTCTATCTCTCCTCTGATTGCCTCTTTGAGCTCTATCTGACAATGTGGCCACACTCCATCCCTTCTTCCTTGCTCATGCATTCAGCAAATGTTCAGGAGGGTCTGCTGTGTGCCCAAGGCTGTTCTAGGCTTGGGATCTCTGTGGTAGACTTTTTAAAAAGCACATGATCCTGGCTTGCTTCCCTTTTCATTGCATCTTCTTTGTTGCTGGGCCAGCTCTGAACATCGGGTGCCCAGCTCAGTCCTGGCCCAGCTTCTTTTCCCTCCGAGACACACCCTCCTGGCTGAGTTCCTTGGCCAGCTTCAATGCCATCTGTGGGATGACAGCCTGGAACTTTACATCTTAGGCCCTATCCTCTCTACTGAGCTTCCAGCTCCTGTGACCAGCCACCTCCTTGCTTTTCTACTTGTTGAATGTGTAGGCATTTTAAAATGCAGTTCTAGGGCTGGTGAGATTAAAGGCTAGGCTCACAACCAAAATATAAAATGCAGCTCCAGATGCCTCTCAGTCTTCTGCCCCAGAATTCCTAATAATAGGAAGAACACTCATTTTTCCTCATTTTTCACATTGAAAGCATTAGCAATTTTGTGGATTTTCCTTCTATGGCATAGCACAATCTGCCTCTGTCCATCTCTGCTCCAGGCACTGTGGTTCACACCACGATCAGGTCTTGGCAAAACCACTGCTCCTGTCCTGTCCCTGCATCTCTCCACTGTCATGTGGCTCATGTCACCCATCTGATGAAACCCATCAGTGGCTTCCCGCTGGTCTAGACCATCACTCAGGACCCTTCCTGGCCTTCCTTGTCCATCAGTCCTGCATGCTCTGGTCCCTACCCAGCTCTCTACCCCACACCCAGCCCTCTGTCTGTGCCCACTAAGCTCCTTTCATGCAGAGTTCCCTCCATTTCTTCAGACACACCATTTCTCCCTGCTCGGAACCTTTGCACCTCTCTCCTGTTCACAGTGTTTTTCCATCTGCCATCTGTCCTAGGGCACACTCGTATATCACTTCGTAAGAGATTCTGTTCACTCTTTCCTTGACTTCCCGTCACATCATGTGTGCACCCCCCCTCCCCGTTGTATCAGGGTTGGACTTGTTTACTCTCAGCCTCCTTTCTTAGTGTGTTCACTGAGAGCCAGGACTCGGTGTTTTCGTGTACCATCGCATGCCATCCTAAGCAAGATCTCAGTGATCGCTTGAGCTGAGGCCAGGGAGGCACGTGAATTCCAGCCCCAGGCATTGTCTCTGAAGCTCCTCTATCACCCGGCTGTGGGAGAGGTGATAACAGGGTTTTCTGTCTTCCTCTAAGTTTTAAGTTTCTCCAAGGAATAGATAATTGAAGAACGTGTGTGTTCAAAATCAATTTGAATACCCCCTCTCTGGGGTAATTGCTTGAAAAGCCACTAAAGAAAGACATTAACATTGTTATTATTTTGAGATATGGCTTCATGTAATTCAGGCTGACCTCACACTTGCTGTATAGCTCAGACTGTCCCTGAACTCCTGATCAACCGCCTGCATTTGCCTAGCAAGTGCTGGGATTACAAGCCTGGCTGCCACACCCAGAAATACTAAGATTAATTTTGTAAAAAATGGATATTGTATATTTAATTTAAAATTATTTCTACATGTGTTTGTGGGAGGCTTGTGTGTACACATGTAGAGAGGTCAGAGGACAACTTGTAAGTGTCTGTTTTTCCTTCCGCCATATAAATTTTAGGGATTGAATTTAGGTCATCAGGCTTAGCAGCGGGTACAAACCCGCCAAGCCATCTTGCTGACCTCAACATTTTATTTCATTTTTTCTTTTTGAGACAGGGCTTCTTTCTGTGTACTCCTGGCTGTCCTAGAACTTGCTCCATAGACCAAGCTAGCTTTGAACTCACAAAGATCTGCCTGCCTCTACCTCCCAAGTGCTGGGATTAAAGGCATGTGCCTCCACGCCCGGCAACATTTTATTTTTCAGTTGGTAAAAATATTATATGCATTTATAACATAAAGCATGGTGTTTTGAGATGTATATATGCATTGTGGAACAACTTTAGTAACTAACATATGTACTCCCTCAAACATACTGTTTTAATTATTATTATTATTAGTGTCTGTGTTTGTGTGTGTGTATGAGCATACATGTGATGTGGGAAGTCCTTTGTATAGGTGTTGCTTTTATTGGTTAATGAATAAAGAAACTGCCTTGGCCTGCTGATAGGGCCGAACTTAGCTAGGCGGGGAAAACTAAACTGAATGCTGGGAGAAAGAAGGTGGAGTCAAGGAGAAGCCATGTAGCCCCTCTGGAGACAAATACCAGGACTTTACCTGGTGAGTTACAGCCACGTGACAATACACAGATTAATGGAGATGGGCTACTTTAGGATATAAGAGCTAGCCATTGGAAGGAAGATTCTTTTTTTTTTTTTTTTTTTTCAGTTTTTCAAGACAGGGTCTCTCTGGAGCTTTGGGGCCTGTCCTGGAATTAGCTCTTGCAGACCAGACTGGCCTTGAACTCACAGAAATCCACTTGCCTCTGCCTCCCAAATGCTGGGATTAAAGGTGTGCATTACACCTCCTGGGAGAAAGAGATTTCTCATTTGTGTATCTCCACCTTGTGTGAGTTACCCATTCCAGAGCCAGGCAAGACCCACACCTGCCTCTGCCTCCTTCAGCAAATCCTGCCAACCATACCACTTATATCCTAAACTAGCCCATCTCCATTAATCTGTGTATCACCACGTGGCTGTGGCTTACAGGGTAAAGTTCTGGCATCTGTCTCTGGAGGGACTACATGGCTTCTCCTTGACTCCACCTTCTTTCTCCAGCATTCAGTTTAGTTTCCCCCACCTAGCTAAGTTCTGCCCTATCAACAGGCCAAGGCAGTTTCTTTATTCATTAACCAATAAAAGCAACACATATACAAAGGACTTCCCGCATCATTTCCCCTTTTCTGTTTAAATAAAAAGGAAGGTTTTAACTTTAACACAGAAAAACTACATATAACAAAACAGTTATCAACCAAGAATTATAGTTACAATATTTATATCTACTTTATCTTTTATCATAACTAAGGAAAACTATAGTTATAACTATCTATTCTTCAACTCCATCAAAGACTCCAGAAGGATATAATATTACCTAAGTAAACAGGAAGTACATTGTAAGCAACTTCCAAAACTCTAGAATTGACAGAGACATTTCACTACCCAAACAGTCACCCAAAGTTTTTCTGTATTGTTGGTGCATCCGTCTTCAGCCTACAGGCCCATAGTATCCAGCAGACTTTTCCATGAAGCAGGAAGTTTCAAAAACAGTTCTACCAATATTGTTAGTTTGTCAGTCACTTTCTTCTGTGTCCTACAGAATATCTGGAAGACTCTTTCATGAAACAGAAACACCAAAGGACCCTCTAACCTTCTTTAGGCAAGTTCAGCAGTCATTTTTCTGTGGGTCCTGCATGTCCAGCTCATCAAGCAGTTCAGGCAAGAGCAGTCTCTTGCCCAGATGGTCAGCAAACTTCATAAGGAACCTCTTCGATGCCCGTCTGCCTCTTGAAGTAGATTGGTACTGCCAGGAGCAGATGTATCTCACTGTCATAAAAAGTCCTAAGTTCTTAAACATTTTAAATCCCATATTCTATAGTCTTTGAAAGGTTTGAAGAATGCCTATTCATCTGAAATACATCTCTGTACATCTAGAAAATCTATCTAACATGACCACGAGCTTGACTATTATAGATGATTATCTATTAACCTATATTTCTTAATTATACATTACATTTTTAAATGAGCTACACAAACACAATACCTTAATCAAGATCAGAAATACATATATAACAAAATTGACCTGAAATTTGTATCAATAGAGCAAGATCCATAGCAATGCAAATCTCTGTAGCATACATGTGCCCAGTATGTGTGGAAATCAGAGGCAACTTTGTGGAAGCTACTCTCTCCTTCCACCTTTGCCTGGGTTCCAGGGATTGAATTCAGGTTTACTCAGTGGGTGATTTACCCTCTGCAGCATCTTGCTAGCCCCATAATACTTTGGTGTGTGGTCTGTGTGTGTGGTGTGTGTGTGTGTGTGTGAAATCATCTGCATTTAATAACTAAAAGGGTGATTGAAGGGGAAAGTGGACATATTTTACAGTTAGGAAATTCTAATCTCTTTCCAAGAAGACCTTGTCAGTTTCTAGTCTTCCTGGTAAAGCACAAAGGCACACGCCCTGTGCCATGTGCATAAAACATAACAGATTTTATTTGTTGCCAATTTCTGTTTTTGTGTGTGTCTGCATCTGTGGAATCTGAAATTTTGCTTTCGGTGGCCCAAAAATTCTTATTTGGAAGAAAATTCCAGAAATAAGAGAAAGAATATATTCACATAGTTTATTACAGTATATTTTGGGGACTGTTCAATTTTATTGGTAGCTCATATTGTTGATCTTTTAATGTACCTAGTTTATAAACTAAACTTTATCAGAAGCATCTGTGTCTAGGAAAATGACATATTTCTGGAGTCTGGCACTGGAAGTCTGGGAACGTACTTCCTACAAACTATGTGGGGGGGGCACTTTATCTGATTTACTCCTTTGGATCTCTGTGAGAGTCTCAAGGATCAGGAACTTAAAAGTTCTTTCGGTCATATCTTCAGAGTCCAGAAGCGATGGACAGGAAAGTGTCCAATGCCGTATTACACCTCAAAGGTGTAAATATCTGATAGCCTCACTGTCCTTGAGCGACCAGAAAGCCAATGATAATGGGAAGTCTCCCTAACATTTTATAGACATGGCATGGCTTTCACCAGCTTTTCAGAGACCAATGCCTGTAATTGAAGGGCCTTTTTTAAAGCTGCTGAGTCAGCATTTTCCACCTAGTTTCTAAATGACTACAGTATGCTACATTGCTCAAGTAATTCTCCTGGTTGTGAAAGGCTGGAAGAGTGGGTTCTGACTTTTCTCTCTTTCTCTTTTCTTTTTGGTGAGAAAAAAAATTTTCAAGGGGCATGGGATGTTCCTAGTCATTAAACTCTTGTACATGCTAATTGTATACTTTATCATTGAGCAATGCTCCAACCCCTTGTTTTTTTTTTAAGTTTTCTAGGATTCATGTTGATTATATCAAAATAAAATGTCAGATTTACATTAAGTCAATTCGACCAACTTAAAATTGCATCAAAATTGCAGCCATCTACCTGCTACCCTGGTTCTTCCTTATGCAGAAAGGGGCAATATCAGGTGCCTCACCATCTCAGAATCTTTCAATATTTTTAAGACTCATTTAATTCATCTTATGTGCATGAGTATGTTGCCTGCATGTATATATGTGTACCCCGTGTGTGCCTAGTGCCCATGGAGGTCATAGAAGGGATCTGATTCCCTGGCACTGGAGTTACAGATGGTTATAAGCCTCCATGTGGATGCTGGGAACTTAATCTGGATCCTCTGCAAGAGCCACAAATGGTCTGAAGAATAAAATCCTGCTCTCTGACTCCTTCTACAATATTTTAATATGTTTGATAGCAGAGACGGCATAGCTGATGCCCAACAGTGAAGACCTCTTGAGGTAATACTATATTCTAGTCAGAAGTCTGAAATCTTCCTAACTTCTTTCCTCTGTGCTGTCCAGAAGTCAGTCATCGAGTTCTGCACAGTCCTCAGACATCAGCTGAGCCCCCTTTCCCCTGTGCTTTTCCACAGCGGTGCCCTTAATTCATATTTTCCTGGTTCCTTGCCAGCACTGTTACCGTGGCATCCCAACTGTGACCCTGCATTCCTGTCTCTCTGTCCTCTGCCCTCCCCCTCCCCCAGTCTGCCACCTACACAGTGAGTCATTCTCTGCTTTGTCAGCTTCTCCTCGAACACAGAGCTGCTCACTCCAGGCGGGCCCCTCCAGTCCAAGCCGGTTAAAGTCTACCATTTTACTGGTGACGTCTCTTATCCCTCAGGACTCCACTTTAACCTTCATCCCCTACCTTTCCTAAAGTGGTGCCACCGTCTCATGGGATCTCATGAACCTCTGGCGGGTCCACGAATGCAATGTGCCATCTTGCCTGGCTTCCCAAGTTGACCATTCTATCCCAGCTACTTTCTTCTTATTGTCTTTCTAGTAAACCCCTTTCATCTTTTGACCTCCAGCTCTCTGCTCCTCGCTGAATGCCCGCCTGGCCACTCTGCCCATATCTGTGTATTCATAGCCCTCCTACTTCTGTGCCTCTGCTTTGCGTGCAACCACAATCGTCTTCTTGTCAGGTTGGTAAGAAAAGCGATTATTCCACGTAATGATTATGTGAGAATTATTAGTTAGTGTAGCTCCATCTCCTCGATGAATGGATGACTGGACCACTGAACAAGGCTGGAGATGTAGTTCAGATGCTTGCCGACCATGTATAAAGCCCTACATGGGATCCTCAGCGCCACCTAAACTGGACATGGTGGGACAGACCTGTAACCCCAGCACTCAGGACGTGGAAATAGGAAGGTCATAAATCAAGGTCATTCTTGACTATGTAGTGAGTTGGAGGTAGCCCTGGCTACATAAGATTCTGTCTTTAAAAAGAATGAAATGTTAGACACAAACTTTTCCTAGCATTCCACTAAGAAAGTGCCAAACAGGGAAGTGGTTTGAAGGCCCTGGCGGTTGGGACTGCTTTGAGCAGGCACATTTGCTTCTCAAGCTGGTGTCATTTCTGTGGAAGAGCCAACTCCTGGCACTTTCCTCCTCCTGACATGATCCCTCCCCATCCAACTCTGTAATGTAAACTGTCCCTAAGAGCTGCTGTGTCTGAGGCCATTCTTCTGTGAGAACAAAGCCAGCCTCGAAGGTTGCATAGAGTCTGATTCCACTGAAATCACCTTCTCAAAGTGCAAAATTACCATGGTAGAGAACAGGTCAGTTCTGCCCATCTCTTAGGCTAGGATGTTCCCACGGGGGTGTCCTTTTTCAATGGTGGGACGATTTTGTAGCCACAAATTTGTACCTGTGATTAAAATTTCATAGAATTTCACTATCCACCTCCCCCCTGGGTGGGGGCTGGTAAGATCAGAGTAAGGTTTGAATTTTAGTGACTAGCATTGTACCAAAGTCACCTTCCTGGTTTTCATCCTGGTGCTAGGACTGAATAAAAATCTTTATCATGGAGAAATGGGGGAAGGGAGGGCACAGGAACTTGGTGCTATTTTTGCAACTTGTGAATCTAAAATTACTTCGATCTGAATTTTTTTCCCTTTTAAAGAAGAATTTTGTAGGGTTCAGTGGTAGAAAGTTTGCCTACCACACATAAAGCCTGGCTTCTTCTTTCACACTATAAAATAAAGAAAATGCCCTGCACAGGGCTGAGGGTGTTGCTCAGTAGGTAGCATGCTTGTCTGGCATGTGTGAGGCCCCAGGTTGATCTCCAGCATGGAATAAACCAGCTGTGGAGGTGCATGCCTGTAATCCCAGCCTTCGTGACATGAGGCAGGAAGATCAGACATTCAAAGTCATCATCAGCTACATGGTGAATTCAAGACCATCCTGGGTTACTGAGACCCTGTCTCAGAATCAGAAAACAAAATCCTTAGCACTAGAACTAGAAATAACAAATAAATAAACAAACTTTGTCTTGGGTGACTCCAAATAATGGAACCTACAAAGAACTTTCCTGCCTGTTGTTTATGGCTGGATACATTGTAGCTAATTGACTGCGGCCTCTGGCATTTACATGTAGATTGATGCTGTCTTCTTGTTATGTGTCCCTGAACAACTTACACAACTTCTTTTAAAATTTAATTTGAGCACAGTACTCATGGTGGCCAAAAGAGGGTGTTGGATCCCCCGTACTGAAGAGATTGTTTGCCAGTTGGTTTAGAGTGCTTGTTGCTTTTGTAGAGGACTGGAGTTTGGTTCCCAGCACTGATATCAGATGGCTCACAACCACCAGTAGCTCCCAAAATCCAAGAGATTCAGTGCCTTCTTCTAGACTCCATGGGCACCCACACACAGGTGACATACACTCACACAGACACAGAAACACAAATAAAAGTAAAGCTTAAAAAGAAACGCTGCTAATTGTATGTTTAAATGCATAACTAGCAGATAACTAAACTAGTATTTGTTTTCATTAGCTAGATATAGTTACGAATATTTATTGTAATAGCCATGACAGTCAGAATTTATACAAACGAGTTCCTCATTCTTGTAGTGCCTGCCATAAAGGTTTGCTTTCACTCCCATTGTGTTTTTAATGCCTAGTTTGTAATCGGGAACAAATTTGAAACTATTCAGAAACTGGTTTAAAGTCTTCTCTAGAGGACAGCTGTGGCAATCCTGGCACAAGCCAAGTCATGCAGTCCTCCTGGAGAGCTCCAGGCTTCCCAGGCCTCTATGGTTTTGTTTGCTTGTTTGTTTGTTTTCATTTTTTAGAGATAAGGTTTCTCTGTGTGTATTCCTGGTTGTCCTGGAACTCACTCTGTAGATCAAACTGACCTCAAACTCATGGAGACCCACCTATTTCTGCCTCCCAAGTGCAGAGATTAAGCGTGTGCCACACCTCGCACCCTCCCCATGCCCTCTCACTCCTTCCCCTTCCCTGGCCCCGTTCCTCTCACTTGTTTATTTGCTAGGGATTCCACAGGCTGACCTGTAATATCAAGGTCTATTCTCTCACCCTAGGCAATTCCCCTGAGGCCGTTTCTCAAACAGTCACCTGAAACCCCTCCCTCTGTTGAAAATGGAGCCTACATCCCCCACCCTCCCATACCATCCAATCCTCTTGGTGCCCCTAGTACCTGTCACCTTCTGACAGCTTTCAACTTGTCTGTCAGGTCATATGCTTCGTTTTGCTCTGGGAGCCTGTGAATTCTAAGGGACAGGAATCTTTGTTTTTATTCTTAAAGACATCCCAAGCTCCTGGGGGAAAACGTGTGGTATGTTGTGAGTACTCAGTATTTGTGAGTGCAACCAGGACAGACTGAGTTCCAAAGTCACGAGCCATTTTACCCATGCAGTGTGTTCTGTGTGTTGCCTTCCCTGGTAGAAAGACAGACACTAGGAAAGAAAAAAAAAAAGATGAAAAAGCAGGAGTGTTTATTTCATTAAATCTCAGGGTTGTTTAATCCAGAATTCAGAGACTTGGCCTAACTGTGCTCCTGGAAGTTGCTTCATCAGCAACTGTGATTGTCCTTCCCTCAAGGGAACATATTGTTCCTCAAAGTTCCTTAAAATATCTCAGGTCTGGGTCACAGACTGCCGTTTCTCAAACGGGGTGGTGAGGGGGGAACAAGAAGGGTGTAGAACACCACGCTGGGGCTTGGGGTGGAGACTCACCAGAACCCAAGGCAAGCTGTCTAAGGCACCGTGGACCCTCTACCCTGAGCTTTCAGGATCTGAGGGAGGGTGGAGAGCTGAGATTCACTGAAGCTTTTCTCCCAGAAAGCCCCAAGGGTTTATTCCAACCTGGTGACTATTGTTTCTCAGCAGAGGGACCCAGGCAAGGGAGCAGGAGCTGGCTTTTCTTGCTAATCACTCTGCATAGCTAGTCTGGCTGTGTCAACAAGACTACTTGGGAAGTTAGTGCTACTAAACCAAAAAAGCTTAAGGGAATAAGTTACACGGGGCAAGGGTGTGGTTCTGTGGTGGAGCACTTGCCTAGAGTGAGGTTCTGGTTCTGTCCCTGGCATGTGGAGAATGGATACCTTGTGGGGTGGAGGTGGGGTGCCTCTGGAGCTGTACATGCCTGTGTAGTTTCAGAGAAAGTTGCCTTTGTTTGGATGGGTTTCCATTTCTGTCTGCTTGCATCAGTTCGGCTTGTGGGCATCAACCACCTGCCCATACGGAGCAATGCTAGAGCCCGTCTCTGGGAGTTCCAGTTTGGTGTGGGTACCTTGTGCTGTTGAGACATCTGCTATGAACTGTTTTTCTGACCCTGTGTACACTTTGAAAAAAAAAACCACAAAGAGGAAAAATGACTTCCTGCTTGATCTAAAATCAAGTCCCGCGTTAGCCGGCTTCACTTTAAGCACTCGTCCACTTCTGAGGATGGGAACTGTGTGCCAGTTGCCTTTCTTCAGGGAACTACAATGACATACTGGATTTCAGTGAAATAAACCTGTTTGCCATTGGGCCAACTCTTCCTCTCTTGCTCAGTTGGAATGTGATTTTTGTAGTTCATACTCCATGTATGTTTCCTAAAAGTTTTATTACGAGTAATTGGAATCAAAGGATAGGTGCTAGCCTGCAGCCATCTGCTACACCCAAAACGAACAAATGAATGAATGAATGAAGAGTGAATGAATGAAAGCAGAACCCCTGTGTTTTCTGATGGAGCCAAAACTTAATTTTTCTAAATAATAGCCAAGTATTAGCAAGCTCTTGGGATCTGGTAGGATGGGTGTCTCCTCTGGGAGATCAGAAGGTCAAGAGGAATGTTGTAGCCTGACAGCCAGAGGCCTGGCGGTGACATGGAGAATAGCAGAATGCACCCCACACGGTGACTGAGAGGGGCCCTGTCTTGCTCCCCATTCTGTGTCTATACCCTCTCCTAACCCCAAAGCATGACCGCTGCCACGCCAGTGGCTTTTGTTTGTTGTTGTTGTTGTTGTTTCCCACCTGACATTTGCCTCTCATTTCTTCCTCCCTTTGCCATGAGTTGGTGGTCCCTCCCCCACCCTCCCCCAGAATCCCAGCAGGATTATCAGCTCTCAAAAAATTTAGTGTCAGGGTTCTTTTAAGTCTTAAAACAGTTTTTTGGACTAGTTATGCTTTTCTGGTTACTGAATTAGAAAGTAAGATGGAAAAGATTTAAGACAAAGATATGCAAGCCCATGTTCCGCTGACCAGTAGACCTGTGATATCATCGCATGACATCAGCCTCTGGAAAATTCCTTCATACACTTGTGGGATAATGAGCATGAAAAGGAAAACAGCACTGTTATTAAAGAGTAAGCTAACTTTTGAGGACAGGTGTCCCTAGGATCTCTAGAAACCTGTGGACCTGACTCTGAGGACAGCCACTGTGGTACTTTGTCTCGGGGTTAAGGACTTTCTAGACAGCATGCACAAAGCATTCCAATTTGATTTGGCAAAGGAGATACATTTCTGGGGGGACAGTGTAGCTTATCAATCATACATATGAAGTCTTGGGTATCATCCTCCTCACTGACAAAAGGAAAAAAAACAAAATTTTTCATACTAATTAGTTACATCCTGATAATTAGTATAAGTATAATCAATCCAAAATAAAGAAAATCATAGATTTTCAAGCACACAAATGGATGCTATTAGAATAGACTTCCTGAGAGAAGTAGAAAATCATGGGGGAAAATTTTAACTCTTGGACGAAGAGTGATTTCAGTGGATGAGGTTGCTATCAAAATATCGCAGGTAGGTTTGGGGATTAAGTATGCTCGAGTTCCTAGACTCTAGCCTGTTTCCAAGGTCTCTACAATCACATTTTATTCAGCTACTTAAATAATGAAAATTTTTCCATTGTAGACGTCAGAATTTCTGAGAGGCAACAGAATAGATACAGACACCCCGCGGCCCCTCATGGAGTGTTCATTCACAAGCATCCTTTATAGATTCAAGTGAGGGGTGTGAGAGAAAATGTCTGGTTCCAGAGAACTAATTATGTGCTTCAGTCACCATACAGAAACAGGAGCGGTTTCATCATTCACCTGAGAGGGAGTGGTCAAACACACAAAGACATGGCTCCTGGCCGAAGCCACAGTCCTTGGTGCTTTAGATTGTCAAGAACATTTAATTAAGCAATCGGCTTTAGGAGTTCCCTCCAGAGTGAGGGAAATACTCCTTGTCTCACAAAAGTAAAATACATTCACGGTGTACTGTTTTACAGAGAAAGGAAAAGTTACCGTAAGAGTCAGAGGGCAGAAATGCAGGGTTGATTGTTCCCTGGAGGGGCCATGCCTAGTCAGGAAAACTCAGGCACCAGAGAGAGCCTTCCTCTGAGTGGAAAGTAACAGGAATTTATCCACACTGTGTGTGCGTACATGCATGTGTGTGTGTGTGTGTGTGTGTGTGTGTGTGTGTGTGTGTCGGGGTGGGGAATCAGAGTTACATTTCCTCTTACAACTTCTTCAAACATAATCCTCTGCCACATACTGACCACTTGGCTGTAGCCCTGACACAGTATTGGCCACGTGGACATCGATATTGAACAACTTTTCTAGCCTTAATGACTGCTGGTCCCTTGTACACAGTTTTGTTTTTCTACCTCTCATTTTTCAAGTAAAGTCTATTAGTGACTAGCTGAGAATTTTCAAAACTCTGGATGGAAAATTCCTTATGCAGTAGACCGAAGACAACTAGATACGTTTGTTTGTTTTAAATTATGTATATGTCTATATGTGGGTATCCGGGCCTGCGAGTGCAGGTGAGCCAAATACCAGAAGAGGCTAAAGGATGCTCTAGAGCTGACTTGGGTGAGCTACCTGACATGGGGGCTGGGAACCAAACTCTGGTCCTCTGCAAGAGTAGTACATACCCTAACCACTGAGATATCTCTCCAGCACCCAAATTAAACTTTTTAGGTAAAAGCAAGTTGTGGCATATTTATAAAAACTGCGTCTATCTTCAGCTTTTGTGTCCTGGAAGTTTCCAGACCAACTGCATAGTGCATATAGGTTTGTCTGTGTGTTTGTTTTAAAAAAAAAACTTTACATTTTAAAGTAGTTTTAGATTGTGCAGTAAAACTGTGGAGCTGGTCAGCGGGTGAAGCATCAGCCACGTGAGTCTGAAAACCCAAGTTCCCCATCCCCAGAACCTCCAGATGAGGCTGGATCCAATAGCATGCATCTGTAATCCCAGCCCTCCTCGGGTGAGATGAGACTCAAAGTTAGGGAACTGCCCGAATTAATGAACCAGCTAGCCAAGAGGGGGCTGCGCAGTAGCAGAAACAAGAGAAACTCTGATTCAGCATGGCAGAACAAGTGAATCAACTCCTTTTTGTTCTCAAACCTCCATACAGGCACTGGTACACATATACGCATTTAAAGAAAACTGTTAAGATAGGACATAGAATCTCAATAGATCCCCTTCTGCATGTTCCCCTGTTTTTAACACCCTACATTAGTGTGATAAATTGGTTACCATTGATGTCTCAATTCTGATACATTTTTATTAGCTAACATTCAGATTTTCTTAGATTTTTAACACCTGTCCCAGATGTCAGGACGTCACACTCCACTCTTCTTAGTCATCTGTGCCTGTCTGATTAGGCATCTTGTGGTCAAACTTTCCTTGTTTTCCTCGTCTTGGTGGTTGTGAAGATTGCTAGGCAGGTGTTTTATAAACTGTCCCACAACTTGGGCCTGTCTGATATTTTTCATATGCACACAAACAAGCTTTTGCGTTTCAAGAGGAATGTCACAGAGCGAAGCTTCTATTTCCATTGTCTCAGGGTACATTCTGTCAACATGAGCAGTCACTTCCAGGCGTGAACTTTGACCAGCCTGGCAGAGATAGGCGTGGTCCGTTTCTGTATCCTAAGGCTGCCCTCATTCTCACCTTTCCCAAGCCATGTTCCACCCGCTTCCTTAAGGAAGGAGACTCTATATGGACTACTGAATCACATATTTAATCTGCCATTTTTATCAATATAGAGGACTTGAAACTTAATAAAGTTAATAACACCTAATAAAGTTTCTGGTCCTTTGTGTTGCATACCTTGGGTTGTAATTCACCGTCACATGACTTTCTTGCTCTGCCGGTTCCAGCCTTAGGCATTGAAAACTCTTTCCCTTGGTTCCTGTGTCTCTTTGATGAGCCCCATCGTTGCCTGCATGTGCTTGTGTGGCGTTTGCTGTGTTTGCGACTAAACTCTGGCTGGAAGTGATGGTGCACACCTTTAATCCCAGCACTCAGGAGACAGAGACAGGTGGATCTCTGTGAGTTTAAGCTGGTCTATAGAGTTCAGGCTGGTCTACAGAATGAGTTCCAGGACAGCTAGAACTACATGGAGATCATGTCTCAACCCCTCCCCCACTTATAGGGAAAAAAAGAAGAGAGAAAAGTCTAAATTCACTACCTTGACATTTAAAAATTGAATGAATGAAAGTAGCTGCCCCAGGTCCAGGGCTGCCCTGGTCTAGGTACCAGTAACTTCTTCTCAGGTTTGTTTTCCTGTAGCTAGCACTATATTTTTTTTACATATTTTATATGTGTTTTTAGATTAATTTTGCATTTTAAGCTAGAAGCTATGAACCAAGAACTCAAAGGTGGCCAAGTCACAGCTTTCTAGCACAGGACGACCTCTTTCTCTGCTTCGAATCTCACAAGTGTCCTTCCACCCCAGGTCTGACCGAGACAGCGGTCTTCAGCTGTGAGGCCCACAATGACAAAGGGCTGACGGTGACCAAGGGTGTGCAGATCAACATCAAAGGTAAGCAGGAAGGCCAGGGCTCTCCACCATCTCCTGGGGGCCTGGCATGCCCACTGACTTTCTTTGTGACAGTAGACACGTCCCTTCTCCTCTTGTCAGTGCTGTTTGGGAAAAAAAAATTGTAGGGGCAATTATAAAGCCTACCTATTTTGAGGCTTGATGATTTAATATTCGTAGAACACACATAGCAGTACTTGGCACATAAATCATTGCTAAGCATTAGCCAGTGTGGTCCTGCTTAGCACAGGGAGAACAGAAGCCGGAAGCTTTACCTGTTTCCACTTTGCCCTCCTCTACCTTGTTCTTGTCCTCATTCCCTTGAAGAGCCCAGAGGTGGGCTTGCCAGGGACCCTGGTGTGAGGACTGGGTCAACGGAGCCTGATCTGAGTCTAACAAGAGGGAAACTTAGGACTGGCCGTTGAGAGCAAAGAACGAAAGGGATGCCCATCTGTGTCCTCCTCTCCCTCTCTCCCCATCTTACCTCCCGTGCGCTTGCGTTTGGCCAGGTGGGAGCTCACGAGGCAGGCGGTTGATGGACAGTCACAGAGTCAGAGGCAGATGTGAGCAGAGACACTGCAGCTCGTCAGCTTGTCCTCTACTCCTGTGTAATAGCAAGTATTAAAGCCAAAACTTGGAAGGAAAGGAAAACCTAGGAGCAAAGTCTCCTTTACCTTTATATCGTCCTCCTTACGCATGGAAATGCAAGCACGCTTTACGTTTCACTCGCTGATCTTTAGATAGTGGAGAATCAAGATTGGGTTCGTGGTTCTTTTCTCTTATCCTTGGGAAATCAAAGAAGTACAAGGAAAAGCTGGACTGTGTTGAAAAAGTTAAAGGTTGGGCATGCAGAGAAGGGAACTTAAAACTAAAGTTAGAGTCATGATTTCGGTTTCAGTAAATCAACTGGATGAAGGATATGAAAGGGCATTTTGTAAGAGTTCATTGCAAAGACAAAAACAAAAAAAATAAATAAAAACCAAAACGCAAACTAAAAGTGACTCCTGGAGGAAGTGTATAACTTCCTTCCTTTCTACAAATTCCGCTCTTACAGTTGTCAAAGGCATGTTGGGAATCTCAGAAATCCACGAGTGGGTGTAGACTGGTAAAGACTTTTTACTGAGGTTTAAACTTCTTAGAGTTTAAACATGTGTAAAATGGAAGCATTGACGTTTATGCATCATGCAGAATCTCATCGAAAATTTCTTTAAAAATTCAATCCTGTTTCCACAGTTTGTGGAATTTTTATGTGTTTGTTTTAAGACAAGGTGACCTTGAACTTCTGGTCCCTCTCCCTTGTCTCCCCAGCACTGAGTCCAAACTTGTGTTTCTTTCATTTATTTTAAAACTTATTGCCTGTGTAACCAAGACTACCTTGGTCTAAAGCAATGGTTCTCAACCTTTCTAACTCTGTGACCCTTTAATATAGTTCTTCATGTTGTGGTGACCCCAACCATAAAATTATTTTTTTGCTATTGTTATGAATCATAATGTAAATATCTGTGTTTTCCGATGGTCTTAGATGACCCTTGTGAAAGGGTGGTTGACCCCCAAAGGAGTTGAGACCCACAAGTCAAGAACCACTGGTTTGATACTTGTGGCCCCCTGTGGTTTATCATTGTGATTATATGTGTGTGTATGTGTTTGTTTTTCCATAGCAATCCCCTCCCCACCAACTGAAGTCCACGTCCTCAGCAGCACAGCGCACAGCATCTTGGTCTCCTGGGTCCCAGGTTTCGATGGATACTCCCCATTTCAGAACTGTAGCATTCAGGTAAATCTCCAGAATGGAGAGGTGCTGTGTGATGCGCTCTGGCTTTTCCTCCTCCTCCCCAGGGTGGGCATGGCAGGTATTTCTCCACTTCTGTTCAGCGCCCCTTCCACTCCCCTACTCAGTGTCCACCATCGCAGGCTGTCTCTGATGCTCTGGTCACAGTGCTGCATTATTACCCAGGACCCAACCAGGAGGGAAACATGTTTCCAAGGGCAAAGGTCAAGAGGCCGGGGATAATTCTTTATAAATTACAAAGATTCATATAAATTCCAAAAATTCTCCCTGGATGAGAGCAGGTTTGTGACCAAGGGTCCAGGAGGCTACACACCTCCTTCCCAGTATGGCTCTTCCTAGGCGGGTGTTACAAAGGACGGTTGCACCAGCCCAAGGTAGGTCATGTGCTCTGACAAATGAAGCCCCTTAGCCACTGTCTCTTGGGAAAGCTGGGGATTGCTGGTCTTGTAGAATCGTGAGCTCTTTTTTAACAGTACCTAAAGTTACTATGAAACAGGGCTGGGAAAAATATGGGTGAGTCACCCTAAATGATACCTTGTCATGATATAAGCTGTGCTCTTGAGTGTTCCTTGCGTGAAAACGGAAATGGGCAATAATATTATTACTTACTGAGTCCCCACTGTAGCCAAGGCATTCTGTGGATATGTATCTCTTGCTTAAAACACACTAGCGCTGTGGGCTCAGCACACTCACCTAGTCTGTGGGTGACAGGACCAGAATTCAGGCCCATGAAGATCCGATGCCAACACCAGAGCTAAAGAACTGCTAGCTCCACAGTCAGGTCAGACACAGTGCACAGGAGCTAGTTACCATGGGGACTGTCTGCGGACAGTCGGATTCTGCCTTGTCCTTTATCGTGCATAGGGACGGAATTGTTCTTGGTTTCCTGAATATCTGGTTTTCTCATTAAAACCTTCCTAACCAGGCCAGCGGGATGCCACACAAACCTGATAACCTGAGTTTGATTCCTGGAATCCACAGTAGAAGGAAAGAATTGAGTCTTGAAAATTGTTTTTTGACCTCCAGTTGTGTATCATGGCACAAAGTGTTCCCCCATGATGATGATAATAATAATAATAATACATAAAATTAATGTTAAAAAGACAAGCACATTACCCTAACATAGATTAGCCATTCCAACTGGGGAAGTGACTTCCAGAGAATTTTGTGTTTATAACCAGATGTTTTTCATACCAGCTGGAATTAATTTCTCTGCTCTTGGTGCCTCCTACTCTTATCTGACAGCTGTTCCTTCTCTGAAAAATAAAAACATGCAATATCTCTAAAATAGTATCTGTCTTCGCCCTACTGCTCCCAGCCTTGCTTAATTCCTGCCTGACTTTATTTGTAAATCTGCCAAGCACTGTAAGTGGTAGCCCTTCTTGTGTCTACAATCTCTCACCAGGAAATCCTCCCAACTGACTGATTAATGAACTTTTTAGAGACAGAGTCAGCCTCGTGTAGTCTATACTGGCCTTCAACTCACTATTGCCATAAATAACCATGAACTCTTGCTCTTCCTGTTTCTGCATTACAGGCATGTGCCACCATGCCTCACTGAGAGAAATTTAATATGGGCATTTATGCTGCACATCTGTGTTGCCCATTTCCCTGTAAGCCTGGCTTGAGATGTCTCCCCATGAGATTTTTGTTTTGCTGTGTTTTCATTCATCTCAATGGGTTTCTTGCTTGTTTTTGTTTTGTCTTTTTCCTTATGATTTTTTTTGTTTTCTTGATTATCTAGGAATGTGTTTAAATCCCATGCTTTTTAAAACTATTCTTTTTATGTGTATGTGGTGTCCGCACCTGTGTGTATACAGGTGCATACACCGTGCACGTGTGGAAGCCAGAGGAGGCTCTCTGGCTTCCTGCCCTACACTCTCCATCAGAATCTCTCACTGAGCTCTGGAGCAAGGCTGGTGGTCAGCAAGCCCCAGAGATTCTCTTGCCTCTGCTGCCACAGCACTTGGGGCTGCAAGAGTCTGTGTGCACAGTTGCATTCAGCTTTTTACATGGGTGCTGCTGATCTGAACTTGGGTTTCCAATCTTGTGAAGCAAGTGTTCTTGCCCATTGAGCCATGTACTCAGCTTCTTTGTTTATATCTCACAGTCCATTAGAAGATGCTTAGACTCATTTCAGTCATTTAAAATCTATTAAGGCCAGTTGAATGACACAGTGTTGTGTCCTGTCCTGGAGACTGCCGAGGACTGCGGATGATGTAAGCCAGCTGTCAGGAGTGTTCTGTGTGGAACAGTTTAGCCTAGTCGGTTCATTGTCTTAGTCTATCCTGTATCCCTGTTGATCTTCTGTCTAGGGTTTCTATCTGTAACTAGGAATGAGGGGTCAGGGTCTCAAATTTTAATTTTTTTTAAACTTTTCTCCCTTTAATTCCATCAGTTTTGCTCTGTGTGAGTGTAAACAGAGACTGTTCTTTTGTTCCTGCCTGCCCCCAAACCTGAATGATCACACAGAAACTATATTAATTACAATACTTCTTGGCCAATAGTTTAGGTATATTCCTACCTAGCTCATATCTTAAATTAATCCATTCCTATCTGTATATCACCACAGCATTGGGGTGATATCTGTATATCACCCCAAGGCTGTGGCTTACCAGAAAGGTGCCTACATGTAGCAGCATCTTTCTCCTTTAGCAGCTGCATGGCATCTCTTTGACTCTACCTATATATCTCTGTTCCGATTTCCCACCTGGCCTTACTCTGCTAAGCCTTTGGCCAAAATAGCTTTATTCATCAACCAATAAAGCAACACATATACAGAAGGCCATCCCACATCATGTAAGTTCAGAGCTCTACTATAGAGTACAGTGAGGGAATGGGTGTTAACGTTTATTCTTACAGACATAGCTGAAGTGACAGACAGGCTTCTGAAAGGCTACAAGTTTAAGTTGCTAAATTGAGGAGCCAGAGAGGGTACGGCATACCTTCCCTCATGAGAGTGGCAAACTTCAGGGAGACAGAGAGAATGGCTACTGCCACCCCCACTTTGAGAGAGTGAGCCTCAGAGTAGACATGAGGTAGGGTGAGACAGCAGGATGTCTGGAAGCACTGGGTCACATCGGAAGGTGAAGAATCAAGCACCAGCTTAACCCGTTCTCTCTGACTTTGCTGTGGCTTCACAGAGCCATGGCCTAAATGAAGAAGCAACCCAGGGCAGACAAATGACAGGCTCCCCTCACCACCTTGGACCGCGTGGTCCAGATGTGGTCATTCTACACTCAGGTCAGCAGCTAGCTCAGCCTCCCTTCACTCTTTCTCGCTCCCGTCTCTGGTGGAATCGTTAGACAATCAATGACACAGGAAAGCCAGATAAGCAACACGAGCGATCTCGATGTCTACCCATCTTAAAACCTGGCTTTTATTTTTCTGAACTTCACACTTAATAGAGTACCCTTTGTTTCCTATGGAAGCCCTGCAGGGAGTCTAGAAGCTGTCTGCGGTGTGTCCCCCTTCCTGAAGGGATCAAGATCGGGACACAGCCTTTCCCTTCCTTTGATCCTGGCTATGTCTTCTTTCTTCGTCCGTTTTTGGGACACACACTCCATTTCTATTTTTAGCTCCTTCACATGCTTCTTGACATTTTGTTCCCTTTACCCGCCGGGTCCACAGAGGAGGACCATTTTAGAAATTCTATATTTTCCCAAGAGCCTGCCTGTAAATGCTCACACAGGGTTCCGGAAAAGGGATTGGGGCAGAAAGCCAAAGGTTTCCTCCACCTTAGTTTTAGTGGTTGGTCACCAGGAAGTCAGTGCATAGTTTAATATGAAAGAACAAAAAGTAATTTCTGCCAAAAAGCCACCCCCAAGATAAGCACATGGTCCCTGTTCCTTGAACAGTGGTGGCTTCTCAGGCCAGCTGGTACCTTCCTGACACCCATAAGGTCTGAGTCAGAGGTGGAACTCAGCCTCCACACCACCCTTATAGTATCCACCAGGGGATTCCAAAATGTCCCAAAATGTCTATTTATGGTCCTATGCTAAACTGCAAGCACACCTATCCTGACTAAGAACACTACATCCATGGCCTTAGTTGCACTTCTTATTAAGGGAATTCATTTTTTGGATTAAAGATTTTTCCCCCCAAAATTGCTTTTGGTTGCTTCTGTTTTACCCACTACAGTTCTGTCTTTTTTTTTTTATTTTATACGTGCATATACTGGAAAAACCACTCCCCCATAACCCCATCCCCAAATAGGAAGTATGCAAAAGGGGATGGGGCAGGGGAATGGGGGAGTTTGGCCAAAGACTAGATTTTTTGCTAAGAACCCCATCTCTCGCTCTGTGAACATAGATCTGGTGGGCAATGTGGAGGCAATTGTGGGGGTTTTGGTGGCGGTAAAGGCAAGGAAATAAACGTTTTAAGGAGATTGGAGAAAGGTGTACTGGATGAGATAGAAACCATCCTTTCCTGTGCTTCCCAGCTTCCCCCAAAACATTGCCAACTGTGCGGCCTCTTCAGGTTGGGCTTCTGTTGGAGTGGGGAGAGATGAGCATAAAGGACCACTAACCAATACTAAAGCAACTCCAGGCAAGAGCAGGGATCTTCACGTTATAGAATGAGAAGGACAGATGTAGGTGGAGTTTTCCTGTCCCAACCACCTGCTCCCAAATAATCGACTCGGAGACTTAATATTAATTGCAAATGCTCAGCTGATAGCTCAGGCTTCTTACTACCTAACTGTTCATTTAAATTAACACATATTTCTCATCTATGCTTTGCCACATGGCTCATGGTTTGTTATCTCATTTTCTATATGTCCTGCTTCCTTGGTGGCTGGCTAGTGTCTCCTCTCACTCCGCCCTTCCTCATTCTATCATTCTCAGTTCTTATCCTGTTCCAACTACTGACCAGTCAGCTTGCTTATTAAACCAGTCATAGCAGCACATATTCACACAGTTTATAAAAGGATTTATTCCACAGCAGACGGATTTTTGCTGGGCATGATGGCTGCAAATTCCAGTGTGTTATAAACCCAGCTACTTGGAGACTGAGAAGGAGGAACGAAGGCAAGTTTGCCAGCAGCCTGGGCTACTTATCAATACTCTCAAAATAGAAACTTTGAGGAGGCTCAGGTGTGTGTAGCTCAGTGGCAGGCAGTCGCCTAGCACGTGTGTAGGCCTGCAGTTCAGTCCCCACCTCTGCCTGATGACAACAAATCACAGGCCTTTAAAAAGAAGCGAGGCCAACAGTCACACTAGCTTTGTCAACATGGCACGCTAAGGGCAGGAGTGGCATGAAAACGAGGGGGCTTGGGAAAGGGTCATGTCTCCGGGGGGGAGATTCCTGAGGCCGTGCTTGTAGAAGATGTGCATCCCTCCGTGAAACAGCCTGAAAATGAGATTGTAGACACAGAAGCACGGAGCCGGAAGAGCAGAATCTAAAGTGTAGGTTTATGGACCTCAGCCTCGCCCAGAAGAAAAGGAGTGTGGCAATTCAAAGGTGACAGGCTCTTCCGGCAAGATGACCTGCACCTCGAAACCTCAGTTTCCCCCTAAAATATAAATTGCCGGCTAAGAATTTTCTGATTACCTCAAAATCTTTATTCTCTTTGAAAGACTTTGACTTTCTTCAAGACCTACCTAGTACTTTGGAAGCCAGTGTGACCAAATCTGGAATTAGCTAAAACCCAAGCAGCTGGGCACACCTGGGAGAGATTGTTTTCTTAATTAAATTATTTGAAATGGGAAGACCCACTTTTAATCCAGATCTTCTGAGGTGGGACGATCCACCTTTAATCTGGGCCACACCTCCTGCTGGCAGCCTGAAGAAAGGACATTAAAGAAGGAAGCTTGCTCTCTCTGCCTCCGCGCACTCGCTCTCACCTGTGAGCCTGTTCCTTTACTGGCTTTGGAGCCTACTTCTTCAGGATTCTGGCATCTACTGAAGACCAACTGAGACATCCAGCCTCGTGAACTGAACAATTACTGGGTTCTTCCGTTGGTAGACAGCCATTGTTGGACTAGCTGGACCACCTGTAAACCTTTCTAATAAATCCCCTTTGTATGTATTCTATCAGTTCTGTTCCTCTAGAGAACCATCTAGAGATGGTTCTGTCTGGAACAAGGTATAGTGCTGGAAATTTTTAACCTGGTTCAGTTGTCTTCCCAGCATGACAAGGCTCTCTCGAATTCTGCAGCTGTGGTCACCTACACAAGACCTGCACAAAGCTGGGCTCACCAACATCCTGTCATGGAAGGGGGGGGTGTTTATGAGGTCCTCTTCTTTCCTTAGAATAAATAGGCACTTCCTAATTGTTAACACGGGGTAGCTCATGGGGTTTATTCCTCTTTGAGGCTCTGTGGGCAGTTACTGATTGCTGAGGGAAGGAGGGAAGGAGGGACTCCTTTTTCAGTAGTATAGCCACTGGTAAGGTACCTGTGGTTCTGGAAATAACCCCTCAGCCATCTCCTGTCAGTAACCCTAAGGAAACTCATTTCACACATACATCCACAAAAAAGATAAATAAATAAAATAAAAAAAAAACCCATGACGGTGCTGGAGGATGGCTCAGGTGCTAGGAGCATTATTTACTTTTGCCATGACCCAGGTTGGGGGTCCCAGTACCCACAAGAAGGCTTAGAACTGCCTGAAACTTCAGTTCCAAGGGATCTGGTACCTTTTTTCTGACCTCTGCCAACACTAAGCATGTATATGGTGCACACACATTCACGCAGGCAAAACGTTCATGCACATAAAATAAAAAATAATTTAAAAAAATGACATAATAGTAGAAGGGAGACCAGGGTGAGGAACGGGGTGGAGGGAACAAGAGAATTCAAGGGGGATTGAATATAATCAAAACACATTTATATACATGCCTGAAAATGTTATAATTATAATGAAACCCATTATTATGTATAATTAGCATATGCTCATAAAAAGCTTTAAAGAGGGACTGGAGAGATTGCTCAGTGATTAAGAATGCTTTCTGCTCTTCCAGAGAACCTTAAATCATTTCCCAGGACCCACATCTGCTAGCTCACAAGCATGGATTGAACCCGGATCCTCTGAGCAGCCAGTGCTCTTAACTGCTGAGCCATCTCCCCAACCCTACGTTGTGAGCTTTGAAGTTCATGATAAACTACATAGGAGTAATCAAATCTCAGCAAAGCTATTGGTACTGTGTCAGAAGTAGTGGTAATACAGAATCTGGAAGAAAAAAACAAAACAAAACACAAGCATGTCACTCCTTAGGAAGTGCTGAAAATGTGCTTAGGTGATCTTTTGTGCTTGCTTTTCATATTATCATAAATCAATAATGATGACAAAAGTCAAGAAATCCATCTTCTAAAACGAGATCTGGAAATTATTGAAAGAACTACATACTATGAAACAAAAGACTAGATTAAGAACTCAAGTAGGGGCTGGAGAAATGGCTCAGAGGTTAAGAGCACCGACTGTTCTTCTAGAGGACCTGAGTTCAATTCCCAGCACCCACATAGCTGGTCACAGCTGTCTGTAACTCCAATTCCAGGGGATCTGATATCCTCACATAGACATACATGCAAACAAAACCATTATGTACATACATATATATATATACACATAAAATTTGAGGCAAAGAACTCAAGTGGATCTGGGAGGAGAGAGGCTACTTTCCATTTGAGTACAGCGTGAGTTATAATTATTAATATGTTAATAATATAATTATCACAGTAACTATCCGTTGCCCGCCACAGTGAAGCTCTATAGTGTAGACATTTTCCTGAGGGCGTCAGCTGTTGCCGGAGTGACATGAGTAACACAAGTAATGCTGATGGGAAATTCTGTGTGTGTCCTGAATGAAAACAGCCCTTCCTCCAGCACAGAGGAAGGGCTACGTGCATCCAGCACTCGTGTGCCCGAGTCTGGCATTCTCTCCACCTTACTAATGCTGGTTCACATCTGCACTGTTCATTCAGGTCAAGGAAGCTGACCTGCTGAGTAATGACTCAGTCATGAGTTTTAATACCTCGGCTTCGCCACATCTGTATGAGATCCAGCAGCTGCAAGCCCTGGCTAATTACAGCATCGGTGTGTCCTGCCGGAACGAAATCGGCTGGTCTTCAGTAAGCTCTTGGATTCTGGCCAGCACAACAGAAGGAGGTAATTCCTGAGATATACAATGAACATTTCCTCCCAATGGCATGTGATCAGGCAAGCCTTCCCCAATAGCTGATGTTGTGTGCACTCTGCTCATTTGGTGCATTTAGTGGGGTGGTCAATAAAATAGGAAGAAAATAGTTCCTTTGTAATTTTAGAGGTTTAGTTAAAAAAAAACACCCCAAAACCTTATCTGTACTATGTGTTTATAACATTTTCCTTTACATGGGAAGACAGGGGCACCATTTTTTTTTAATGTGTCCTGGTGTTTTGCCTGCATGTATGTCTCTGTGACTATGTGAGGGTGTGGATCCCCAAGACTGGAGTTTCAGACAGCTGTTAGCTGCCATATGGGTGCTGGGATTTGAACCCAGGTCCTCTAGAAGAGCAGTCAGTTCTCTTAACCACTGAGCCACCTCTCACGCCCTGTGCACCATCCTTAAAGCCAGTATTATTTTCAATTAAAATATAATGCACAAAGTTATTATTCATAGCAGGCAACCCAAAGGGGGCAGTCATTTTTTAATTACATAAAATTCTAACTTCACAGTTATCTAGAGGGTGTCCTAGTTAGATTATTTGGTTGCTTGACACAGGGTCTCACTGTGTGGTCTTGGCTGGCCTGGAACTTGCTAGGTCGTCCAGGCTGGCCTCGAACTCTTAGAGACCCTTCTGCCTCAGTCAGAGATCAAAACAGCAAGCAGCAGTTCGTCCCTTTATGGTTTCTGCTGCAGGTTCCCGCCGTAAGTTTCTTAGTAATTATGTCCTTCAACAACATGACCTGGAAGTATAAGATATAATAAACCCTTCCCTCTACCAAGTTGCTTTGGCGCTGATGTTTATTATAGCAGCAAAGTAGTAAATAGTACAGAGTTTCTTGGTATTTTTTTTTCTTTTTTTCTTTTTTGGTTTTGGTTTGGTTTTGGTTTTGATTTTTTAAGAGAGGGGGAGTTCTTGTTTTTCCTTTAGTGTATTACAGTGTTCCCCTGTTTCCTTTCTTGGTTTCTAATGTAATGTTGATGGTAAACTAGATTTTGGTTTTCTGTGTAAAAGATGTATTTTGTCTCCAGTTCTCCCCTTAGTGCCAATTTTGGACAATTTAACACTTATAAACTTTAGCTTCATTTTACTAATATTCCTTGTGCTTGAAGGTCATGGACTTCTTTCATTTCTGTGTTTGTGGTTTGTATCACAATTGGGAGATTTCAGGCTCCCGCCTTGCCCTCACAGTTTTGGAGACCGAATCTTGGACCTGGGACATATTATACAAATGCTCTATCACTGAGTAGCACATTTCCTCTCCTCATATAATTTTGGCATTTTTTTTACTTCTCTTCTCTTTTAAGGACTTCAGCTATGTGCACAACAGACCATTAGAAGTCCCATAATTCAATGATATCCTGCTAATCCCTCCCCACTTTTCTCTCCTCGTTTTTCGTTTGGAGAATTTCTTTTGTTTATGCCTTCTGATTCAGTAATCTTACTTTGTTCTTAGTAATCTTACCTAACCTGCTGCTAATTCTCACTAGTCTTTATCTTTCATGCTGTGATCCTTTTCTTCTTATATATTTCATGCCTAAACTTTTAGATCATATCAAATATGGTGAGGATAGTTGATTATTCTAGCATCATTCTGGGATGATTTCTTAGTTGCCTAGTGTTCTGGCTAGTTTTATGTCAATTTGATATAAGCTAAAGTCATCTGAGAGGAGGGAACATCAATTAAGAAAATGCCTCTATAAGATCAAGCTGTAGGCAAGCCTGTAGGGCATTTGCTTAATTAGTTATCAAAGGGGGAGGGTCTAGCCCATTGTGGGTGGTGCCAATCCTGGGCTGGTGGACCTGGGTACTATGAGAAAACAAGTTGAGCAAGCCCTGATAAGCAAGCCAGTAAGGAACACCCCCTCCATGACCTCTGCAACAGCTCCTGCCTCCAGGTTCCCACCCTGTTTGAGTTCCTGTCCTGACTTCCATTAGAGATAGATTATGGATGTAGAAGCATCAGCTGAATAAACTCTTCTCCCCCCCCCCACCAAACTTGCTTTTGGTCATGGTGCTTCCTCACAGCAATAGTAACCCTGGCTAAGACACCTAGCATGGATAATCTTTTCATGACTAGAACTGTTTGGTAGTGCCATGAGTTGGTAGTACCAACTACCTTGTTGGATGAATTTCCAATAAATAGTGCACTTCATTTTAGGACACAGGTGAGCCAGTGGGAAACTGTTGTGGAATATTAGTTTAAGATGTGTTATATTTGTTTATGCTGTGCAATATTTGTTTAATGATGCAAAGACGTGTTGCATTCTTTTATGTTGCATTTGTTTAACTCTGTAACGCTGTGTTATTTTGCCTGACTAAACCACCTGATTGGCCTAATAAAGAGCTGAACAGCCAATAGCTAGGCAGGAGAGAGAAAAAGAGGAGAGGAGAACTCCAGCCACCCAACCACACAGCCAGCCATAGAGTAAGAAGGAAAGAAAGATATATAGACTAAAGAAAGATAAAAAACCCAGAGGCAAAATGTAGTTAGAAATGGGATAATTTAAGTTAGAAAAGCTGACTAGAAACAAGCCAAGCTGAGGCCAGGCATTCATAATAAGAATAAGTCTCTGTGTATTTATTTGGGAGCTGGGCAGGGGGCCCCCAAAGAGTGGAAAATTGTCTACAGGAAACAATTCCTTCTTGTTGGGTATTGCTTTAAAGATTTGTTGAACAAGACCACAGCATTGCTCAGAATAGCAATGAATAACTACTGTGGAGACCAGACCATTCTGTGTGGTCTGGCCAATGACCTTGAGTCATAAAGGTGTTGGGTTTGATTGATGGGGGTTACCTCTGTCCTCAGGCTTATGTGATTCCTGAGCACTGATGCCTTTGATCTTACATATCACCCTTTCTGTCTTCCCTTGGCATCGTCACCCGGACTCTCTTGCCTCACCCTACATGTTTATCTTTCTTGATTTACTTCCCAGTGCTCAAGGCACTTACTTGTTTGTTCATTTGTGTGTGTAGGCCTGTGCCGTAGCATGTGTGTTGAAGTCAGAAGTCAACTTGCAGGAGTAAGTTCTTTCCTTCCATCTTGCGGGTTCTGAGAATCAAACTCAGGTCACAGGCTTGCCCGAGAACATCCTTACCTATTACAGAGAGCATCATTATGGCTGAACTGAACTATCTCACTGGGCTGAGCACATTCTTAAGTAGCTTCCCAGGAGAGTAGCTGTAGAGATTAAAAACTGTGAGGACTTCTATGCCTTTGCATAAAATATTGGTTAGTTGTTTTTCTGAATATAAACTATTAGATTAGAAACCTTCCCTTCCTCAAAATATTAGTTTTTTCTGAGGTGTTTGTTTATGTGTTGTTTCAGTTGCTGTGGGAGATTTTCTGCACAGACTGTTCTTTTAGAACATCTTTTGTCTTTGGTCCTGATGCTGTGATAGGCTATGATGGAGAATGTGTGTCAGACATCACTGTGGGTATATAGTGATCTCTTTAGAAGCTCAAGTCCTCCGGCCCTAAGCTTTTCCTTGCATATTTTTTCTTTGAATGTTTTCTGCTTTGTTTGTTTTCCTTGAAACTGTATGAGACATTTCGGGGACTTCTTTGATTCCTTTCATGATTTTCTCTCTCAAATAGACTTATATTCTTCATCTTTTTATTCTAACTTCTTGAGTATTTACTTCATTTATTTCCAGTTCTTTTATTAAGTATTATTTTGCTAATCATGTTTCTAATTTCAAGTTTTCTTTTTCATTGGCTACTTTTTCTTTAGTTTCTTTTTCTTATCTTTGTACATATTGTTATCATTCTTAAGGCTGGTGACCCAAGGCTGGCCCCATGAGGGTCATCTGAGGCCTCAGTGGGTCCCCTGGGGGATGGCCTGAGGCCTCTGAGGGAGACAGACAGATAGATATGCCATGCAGAGAGAGTTTGGGTATAGAGTTTATTTAGTGGGTTATGGAGGGGAAAGAGAAGAGGGGAAGGGGAGAAGGTGGGGAGAAAGAGAGGCAGAAGCTGCCTCTCTGGAAGGGTAGAGAGGGAGAGAGTGAGTGAGAGTGTGTGTATGTGGGAGATCTGCTTGCCTTGGGGGAAGTGGGAGGTTGGGAGTGGATGGGGCTTGTCTCTTAAAGAGACAGCGTATCCAGGTGACAGACCAGGCCAGCAGATTACAACATTCCCATCTTTTTCTTATAATAAAAAGGCGGGGAGTTAAGCATAGCAGGTTGAAGGAATTGAGATGGTGGGTGCTCAAGACTACTTCCTGCTTATTTGTGGGCATCAAAGTCTTTCTTGGAGGGCCTGAGATAGCTGGGTGCTGGTCACAAATATATAATTTAATCTCTATACAATTTAATTAATATAATTTAAATTAATATAATTTGATCTCTATTACAGGCAAGGATTTGGTACATATTGTCCCTATTGATGCTACTTATTCCGTACATAAAACATGTATTTTTTTTTATTATGAAATGGGTTAATATGGGAGCTGGGAAGATAGCTCTGGTATCTTGGTAGAGAGTTTGCTGTGTTCAGTCCCTAGCACCCACATGAAAAGCTGAACACAGTAATGCACACATAGCATCCTAGCACCAGGGAAGCAGAAACGACTGATCCCTGGGTTTGGCCATCCAGCCTAGCCTAACCAGCAAACCCCAAGTCCCAGTGAGAGATCCTGTCTCAAACAGAAAAATGCAAGATGGGCAGCTCCTGGAGGATGACACCAAGTTGACCTCTAGCCTCTATCTGTACACACACGCATATATACCATATGCACACATATTAAAATGGATTAGTATGTGCTGCTTAGCCATTTCTTCTACCCCATTGGTATAATGTTGGCTTTTTGCTATTGTTGAGTTTTTTCATATTAATATACATAGTGTACCTAACTCCTTCAGTGGCCACATAATAAGTTTCCCGTTGGGAAATGTATCCAAGTTTATGTTATAATTGCTGCCTGAGTATTGCATTGATTCCTTTTTTGATATTATTATAGTATAAAGAGTATAATTCCATATGTATGTTAAATTATTAGAAATAAAATACTTAGTTATGGAGTTAGGTGTGATAGCACTACATTGGTACATGTTTTTAATCCCAGAACTTGGAAGGCAGAGACAGGTGGTGGATCTTGGTGAGTTTGAGCCTAGTCTATTCTACCTAGTGGGATCCTCACCCCTGAAAGACCACAGTAGTAGTCTTTTCTAAGTTTTCTAAATTACTTTGTATATGTACACACCACACATACTTGGCTCTATTTGTCTTCAGGATAAGCATCCTCAAAATTCATGTAGCTGAGGATGAAAAATGCTTGAAAATCAGTTGCATCCACACTGAGACCGGAAGGGCTCTCTCCTCCTTGTCATTATTTTTGAAACAAGGTAGTGCAACACCTTTTTTGTTTATTTGCTTTGTTTTGTTTTTCAAGACAGGATTTCTCTGCATAGCCCTGGCTATCCTGGAACTCACTGTGTAGACCAGGCTGGCCTTGAACCAAGAGAGCCACCTGTTCTGCCTGCCTAGTGAGCCAATACTGCCTGGCATATACGAGCCCTTTTTAAATGTTTTTTAAATAACATTTTCATTGTGTTAGGTTTTATAAATAATCCAAAGATGTCTTAGAGCATGTGGGAGGATCTAGGTATGTGAGCACCTGGGAACTTTGGTACCTATAGGAATCCCTTCAAGATACTGAGCAATGTCTATACAATCACTTCAGACTTCCTGACTGGGTACCTCTGTCCATACCAGTTGCCTGCCTCTGGACTGTATAATGACAGTTTCATTCTGAGATCACCAGCATTCCCTTACTGCCAGTCCCAGAGCCACAGTACTTACCTTCATTCAGCCTGTCACTTCCAGTGCCCCAGGTGTCTATGGAAGGAATCCATGAGCACCAGCCTCCTCCTTTCCAGACTTCCTTATTGTTAGCCTACCCTGGGTGTTTATAACATTACTAAAACAGCAAGTGGATCTTGAGGATTTAGCTTCCCAAAACCCTTATTTGTAAAACTTATATGAGAGCCAGGGATGTAGTTTAGTTGGTAAGGCGCTTGCCCAGTGTGCATAAAGCTCTATTGTTAAGTGTATCACCACGTAAAACGAACACACAAAACTCCTGTGGCATTTCAGTGTTCCTTAATTAAAAAAAAAAAAGGTAAATTTACTATGAGTTTGGGTCTTTCATAGACCATTTGAAGCCCAAATCCTCGATAACCAGGAAGAAAATAAATCTACATGGCATTTCCTCGTAGCTCTTCATCTTTCTCTCTTTCTTTTGTAGCTCCGTCCGTAACACCTTTAAACATCACCGTGTTTCTGAACGAATCTAACAGTAGCGTGGCTATCAGATGGATGGAGCCTCCAATTAAGCGGCAGGATGGGGAACTGGTGGGTTACAGGATCTCTCACGTGTGGGAGAGTTCGGGGACTTCCGTAAGTCTGCACCCTAAAGCACACTAGTCATTTCCTTTGGACTTGCCGATTGCATTCTGTTTCAGAAGCTTTCTTTTTGTGGGGATTGTTTATAATTGAGCAAGGCAAGGAACCTTTCAATGGGACACAAATAATGTAGTAAAAATTAGAGATGACTAAAAAGTCAGAACATTCTAAGGAGTCTTTGGGGGTGTTTTCTCACCACCCCCCTTACTCGTCACTAATTTATCAGCAGCAAATAGGAACTTATTAGCCTGTGTTATCATGTGTCTCTTGTCTTCAGGGAACTTAGGCTGTTATAGGAAGAATATACTGTGGACTGTCCAGTGGTCATAGCTTGCAGTCAGAGGGCTATAGGGCTTTGCATCCTGGCAATTCATATAGCCTTGTGGAAAATTCTGAAGATATTTTCCCGAAAAAGATTGTCACGGAGCTTTCTTAACTTTCGAGAGAATAGCAAAGAGTAAGCATTCTCCAGAAAAGGGGGGTTCAGCATTCCTCTATCTGTGGAAGGGCTCAGCCCACTGTGGGCAGCACCATCCCTAGGCAGGTAGTCCTAGACTGTGTAAGAAAACAACCTAAGCATAAACCAGGAAACAAGACACTGAGCCCCATCCTCCATGGTTTCTGCTTCAATTCCTGCCCTGACTTCCCTCAATGATGGCTTGTGACCTGGAAGTGTAAACCAAATAAATCCTTTCTTCCCCTCAAATTGATTTTGGCCCCGGTGTTTATCACAGCAAAGAAATCAGACTAGAGAAGGTGTTACTAGCAGAAGTGAGTCTTCTTTACCTTCCTTTGCCGTGGTCCTGGAAATTATGCCTCCTGAGTCATCATATTCCTGTTCCATAGAACCCTGTTGGCAGATCCCAAGTTAAGCCTCTTTGTTGTATATATCTGGGACATCACAAAGCTTCTTGGCAAGAGAGAGGGACAGCTGTAGCCCTGCTCCAACCTTTGCTCCTGTCATTTCCAAGAGCATACCATCCAGTGTTTATAAAAATTGCTTTTTTCCAAAAGGACAATTGGGATTTGTTCTCTTTCTTTTCTATAAGAAAACGGGCTGTTGAAAACAGTAGGTGATGGGATGGAAGAAAAAGACAAGGGCTTGGGCAACCATGTTGTTCTGCATCATGTGAATAATAGCCAAGAATCCAGCATCTGTAGCACCCTACGCGAGAAACCTCTGTTTCCTAGTCTTGTCCCAGGTGCCTCAAAGTTGACTGAATTTCTCCATGGGCTGAGTCAGGGGGTACCTGGTTCTGATAGTGTAACATTTCCACAGTGGTGAATGCTTAGCGTAGGACAGAAGAGTGCTAATTGTCCAATTCAGTAGGAATTTCATCTTTCTTTGTTGGCAGAAGATACCAGCAGACCCATATGCGCTCAGAAACAAGCCAGCATGTTTAAGGAGCTACTCCTTCTAGTCTTGATGAAGGCTTTCCTAAGGGGACTTCTTGAGCTGCAGCATTCAAAGAGCAATGGAGAAACCTTTATGAATGACTTGGCCTGAGAGCCTGATGAGCTGCTCACACCCATCCATGCCCTACATTCTCATTGCCCTTTGTTCAGAGGAGTCCCCTCCGCACTGAGAACAACGTGGGCACAGTTCAGGCTGTGACCTTTCAGTAGCTTACCTCCTTGCAGATGCCAAGTCATCCAGTCATGAGGTCATTTGCATTGCGCCCACACTGTACTTCGGGCCTTGTGACAATAACAGGCTGAGTTGGTCACGTTATTTTGAGAGCATTCTCTGCTGCAATTGCACTTCTGTCTCATGATTTGAACCTGGAGGCAAAGAGGGAATCCTGAAAAAGGCCCGGGTTGGGGGGGAGGCAGGGGTCCCACCAGGCTGAAGTGATGTTTACAATGACCTGGGCATATGTCACTTCATTTCTAGGACTCTCTTCATCTTGTAAGGCCACAGCTGAGATGGTGTTGGTTTCTCACAACTGTCCTCTCGCTTGCACTTTTAGCTACTTCTTCTTATGTAAGGCAGGAAACCAGACACTTCGGAAATTTCTGACTGACTGATGACTGTAACGAGTTGGGTTTTGTATTTGTGTAACTTCAGAACTTTCTTGGAAGAGCTCTCTGGGTGGTATGTTTCAGTGACACGGAAGATGAGCTTGTACCTTTGTCATTAGTAACCTTATATCACTATGTCAAACAGGAGGAATTTCATGTTCTTTCTTTCTTTCTTTCTTTCTTTCTTTCTTTCTTTCTTTCTTTCTTTCTTTCTTTCTTTCTTTCCATTTGGTGTTTCAAGACAAGATTTCTCTGTGTAGCTCTGGCTGTCCTGGAACTTACTCTGTAGATCAGGCTGACCTTGAACTCACAGAGATCCGCCTACCTCTGCCTCCTGAGTGTTGGGATTAAAGGTGTGGCCTGGCTCAAATTTCATGTTTCTTTATTGGCAGAAAATTGTGACTGCCAATCACAGACTTCTGGGTGCTCTAAAAGCCAACCAATGCCTGGTCATCCCTTCTGCCTCCAGCATGGGTGAAAGCCACTCTTCTAGTGAGTGAGGCTGAGGTATGTGAAGGCTGTTGGTGATGGAGATGTTGTGAATGGTGGTCCAGCAGTCTGCTACACGGGACACCAGCAATGCTCAGCTGTGTTCCATGTTCCCAGTGCCCTTCAGAACAGTGCCCTCTGCCATGAGAATGGTATGGGCAATTAGATAAAGAAGCTTCTGGTCTTTACTGGCTGAATATTTCTTATACCTCAGTCAAGATTTTTTTTAACCATTTTTGCTTTTTTTTTTTTTTGCCTTCCATATCAGAGCTCAAAGTCCAAAGGTGAGGGACAAGTACTAGTTTGCTCTTGTCCAGGCTAGAGTCTTGATCATCTGTGTACTGTCTGAACATGGACCCTTGCCCTTGCTTTGGAAGGATGAGAGGTGCTATGGGCCCAATGTGTGGAACCTGCTACACCATCTAAATCAGCTGGAGAATGTGCCTCTGAATGGGGATTTTAGCTCTAAGGCTGGTTTGATGTGTGTTTGTAGTGGGTAGAAATTTTAGATCAGATGGAAGTCTCAACAGCGACTATTGGATCAAGAAACAATGTGATTGGGCTGAGGGTATTTAGCTTAGTGTAGTGTGCTTGCCTTCCATGCACCAGGATCCAGGTTTGATCCTTAGAACTACCAATTGCACACACACACACACACACACACAATGTGGAACCAGCTTCTTTAATGTTACTGGGGAGCTGCACTACACTTACAGATTCCTTGGACAGAGTTTGCCAGGGCAGCGGAGATGTGTCTGCATATTGACACACTTCCTGCTCCCTGCCCCTTCCCTTTCTTCTCTCTCTCTCAGCCTGAAGGGCAGAGTATTAAAGAGGGTTTAATTTTTAGGCCTGAGAAATAGTCAGTGTTCTTATGAGACAGGTCAGGGCTCTACGGCACTTCTGAAACCCAGGAATCAATTAAGAATGGTTCACTTTGGTTAGAGGAGAAGCTTGCCATGAAGGAATCTCTGAGTAGGTCCTCTGTGTCCTGCCTTTGGAAACTAGACAGTTTAATTTCCTCCAGTGCTCTAAAGCTCACAAGATACCATGAGACTGTTGCTGAAGGAGGGCCTTGCAGCTACAGAGGAGGGAGACCCTAGCCCAGCACCTTGATGAACACAATCCAGTATAGTAAGAGCCACCATTGAATCTTTTGTTTTGTTTTGTTGTTGTTTGGGAAGACTGCAAACTGTTTACTATCAGGAACTTGTTTAACTCCTCTACATACATTGTGAAAAAGACAGTCATCTCAGTTTTCATCAAGGAATCTGGTCTAGAGGTGTCGAGTGACTCACTCAGGGCCACAAAGCTTGAAACTGGAGATCTGGGGATAAGAACCAAGGCCTGGCTGACTGTTAAGTCAGAACTTCTCAGAGCCGCACAGTCATTGGCTCTCTTCCTAACACATAGTTTCACACTTAGCTCCACAGTGTGGACCCTCAGAAGTAATGACAGGAAGATACAGGTTTGTCACTGGTGCCTATGGATCTGAGCACTTTTAACAAGTGACCTTTGTTACCTCATGTGACACAACTTTTATCTGATACGTCTTCCCTCCTTGAAGTTATTGCTCTTGGAGCTGGAAGTGGGCCATGTTCTTAGACAGTTACCGGTTATAGGGTGTGAATTTCTCATAGAATATTTGGTGATGTTAAAGTCATTTGATAATCATAAAACAAAATACATAGTTGCCCTGTCTTAACTCCATCTAAGCCACACCACAAGGAAAAAAATTGTCTTTCCAAAGACATGCTGTTACTACTTTCTTGTCCCAAAAAGCCTATATGTCATTTAAAAAAAATAATTATGGGAAATTGCATTCAAATGCCGTAGTATAAATTGGACTACTTCACTACCTAAAAAAAAGTTAGTAGATTTTCAAGTCTTTATGTTGGTGAACAATGAAAGCTCACTAAACAAGAAACATGCAGGTGCCCGTGGCACACACCTCATGAGCAGACCACTACATTCTGGGAAACGGCTCTGCTTTCCACTCTGACAATTCCAAGACAGGACATATGTGGTAGACACCTAGCAACCCAGTCTTAAGTCAACCGCAGTATACAAAATCAGAATGAAAAGAAGGGTCACTCTTGCCAACCTGGACACTGCTCCATGCGCTGTTTCCAGGTTAGCTCTTTGCCTGTGCTCACTCCTCTTGGGAATAAAAGGTGGAAATGAAAAATAATTTCTCTAGGTTTTCATAATGAATTATAGGCCCCAAGTAAGTAGGCATTGTAAACCATAGTTGGTCTTTCATGTCTGTGACTTGCACATTTATGGACTCAATTAATCACAGATTGAAAATATTCAGAAAATAAATCATGCCTGTTAGTAAGCATTTTATCTGCCTAACCAGGCATGGTTGTTCTGTAATCCTAGCACTGAGAAATTGTGGTTATGAAAACTGCTGTCAGTTCAAACCAGCCTGGTCTGCATAGTGAGTGTTCAGCCAGGGGCTATAAAGTAAACCTCTATATCAAAATATTCACTTTTGTTGTTGTTTTATCTGAGACAGTTCATTGCTAGGTAGCCCTAGCTGGGATTTTTAGCAATCCTCCTGCCTCTACCTCCCCATCGCTGAAAAAATAGATATAGACATAGATATCACCAAGCCATTGTTTTTTGAGGCTAGGAATGTATTTCAGTGCTAGAAAATATGTTCAGAATGCACAGACCCTGGCTTTGCCCCATAGGACAAAAAAAAGTATTAAAAATTTTGTTTGGACCAGGCAGTGGTTGGTGCATGCTTTTAATCCCAGCACTTGGGAGGCAGAGGCAGGTGGATCTCTGTGAGTTTGAAGCCAGCCTGATCTTCAGAGTTAGTTCCAGGATAGCCAGAAATATACAGAGAAACCCTATCTCGAAAAACAAACATTTTTTTTTGTTTGGATCTTTATTCCCTAAACAATCTAACAACAATAGCAATATTACATGAATAACCGCATTGTTAGAAACTATAAGTAATAGAGCAGCTGTTAACACTTTATTGGATAGTACACATGATCAAAGGATTTACACATGCCGACATGGGTTGGGGAGCTCTCACACAGCCCCACTCCCAGATGAAGAGCTACAAGCAATTCATGGCTACTGAGAGGGGAAGAGTCCGTTCTCGCTGAGGACAAGCCCCAGGATAGGTTATCCACTCCAAGTGGTCAGCCTTAAATACGTGTCCATATGAACAACACTAAGTGGATTTAGAGGGTTGTATTTATATATAAATGTGTGTGTGTGTGTGTGTGTGTGTGTGTGTGTGTGTGTGTTTGACAATAATTAAGAAAGAGCTTACAGTTTGAGAGGGAGTGGAAAAAATGAGGTAAATACTTGTGTGAAATTCTCAAAATATTTTAGTTTTTGACAAAAGAATTTACAATGAGTTGTATAAAATCATACCGCGTCTGTGTTCACACACTGAGGATAAAACCCAAAGCATCACTTCAGCTAAGTATGTACCCGCCTTGCCATTTTGTGTGGGAAACCAACCCTGTAGATCCCAAGGAACAAATGGACTGTTACACTTATTTCTTTTTAATTTCATTCTTGCCAGGATTTATACTAGTCTAGATATGTAACCTTTTCCTAGTTGTGTGTTTCCTTTTGATTTATAGGTAATTTCTCTTATAAACAATGTATCATATTTGGGTCTTCATGGGAAAAACCAGTACACAGCCAGATGCAGGCCCAGTTTCCTTTTTAGCATGAAGTCTTATGCTAAAAGAGCAGTCAGGCTGAGAGCTATGCCGTAGACTCTATCTCAATGAGACTGGGCTCCGGGACTCAGGGTGTGGACTGGAGTTACACTAACTGATGATTTTCAGTTCTATCTACCCCCAAATTAAAGGCAGAATTACAAAGTCACCCACTATCAAAATAAAACATTTTCTTTCTAAAAAGGACCAACCTAGGCTATGCAGCCCCCACCATGGCTAACTTTTCTTGTGTTTATTTAACAACAGAAATCTTTGGCACATCCCATGAGCTCAGGCCTGTGGCAGAAGGACAGGAGGTGATATCTCTCTTTTTGTTTCTTTCCCTCCCGAGACTTAAGGGTCACTTCCGGTTTAGATTCAGAAATAGCTCTAGAAGGCCAAACCAGATGGCTTCTTGGTCATGAATGACCAGCCTGTTATGTCCTCGAGCTAGCTCTATCCTGTACCATTTCTAAAAGTGACTGGCTTGAAACCCATTGAACCTGAGATGAAGTTACCAGCAGCAACCATGCCTCCAGTCCAACGATGGTTTGTGGTACCTGTACCCCACATGACCTGCTATTACCCTCTGACATCAAAAGTCCACCACCCAGGGGTGAAGGCAGTTCCCAGAGCCTCATTTCAGACTGACAACCGTGTGATTGTCCCTTCAAAAAGCTGCGCATTTGGTACTGGATTCTCAGTTGCTGTGCTCTTCCCTGGGGAGGACTGTCTCTCCCACTCTAGCCTTCCTTAAGCTTGTAGCTCTTTGTGTAGGGCTCGAGCCTCGTGGGCTTTCCCTATTCACTTTTGCATGTCTATTGGTGTCATCTTTATTTGGTCCTGAAAACATACATACAAGCAGCATGTAAGTACATCTAAGCATGTAGCAACAGTGATAAAAAATAGAGGCTGTGAATCAGAAAGAGAGCGAGGTGGGGTCTATGAGAGGGTTTAGAGGGAGGAAAGAGAGAACAGAAATGTGATGAGATTATGATTTCAAAAAAAAAAATAAAAACTCCGGGTCCAAATAAATTTCCCACAAGAGAGAGCGTTGTGACTGTGGAGGTCTGGAAAGCCCAAGGAACATGTTGGCTAAGGCTGTTTCTCTCTCTGAGTCTTCATGTCTCACTGTTGCATGACAATGGCTTTAAACCAGCAGCAGTGAAAGTAAACCCAGGCTTCAAATATTGCGCCTGATTGGGGCTGGAGAGGTAAGCTGGGTGGTTAAGAGCACTGGCTGCTCTTCCAGAGGACCCTGGCTCAATTCCTAGCACTCACGCAGGGGCTTACAACTGTCTGTAACTCCAGTTCCAGGGGATCCAACACCCTCTTCTGGCCTCCGTGGGTACTAGGCATGTATGCGGTGCACAGACATACATGCAGGCAAAACAAACATTCATGCACGTAAAATAAACAAATATAAAAAGAAACGATTTCAAGTCACACAAATTGTCCATTTGACAAGAAGAGGAGGGAAATGTAATCACTTCCCTTCTCCATCCATCTAGAGAGTTTACTGAGAATCCTCAGGACTTCAGGGAACAGAAGGTTGGCTAAACCAAGCATAGTTGGCAGGTGTGTAGTGCCCAGGGACAGTGTAAGTCTGTGGCATTGTGCCAAGGGGAAGATTTTGCACATGGGATCGCAAGGGTTCAGTCCTGCTCTTAACATTCAGAACAATGGTTCTCAACCTGTGGGTTGCGACCTCTTTGGGGGACATACCAGGTATCCTGCACATAGCAGATGTTTTCATCATCATTCACAACAGTAGCAAAATAACCAGTTATGAAGCAGCAACAAAATAATCTTATGGTTGGGACCTGTATTAAAGAGTTGCAACAGTAGGAAGGTTGTGAATCACTCATCTAGAAACATCCACTACAAGTTCCCTCTGTGCCAGAAGTTTCTTAAGTGACCACTGTAGGTGTCATGCCTTCGGGATCTTAGTTTCCCAAGGCTCCCAAGGTTTGAGATTGATGCAGCCCCCATCCCTACTCCCACCTCCATGATCCATCATGTAGTGCCACCAGCAATGGCCCTTGTGAAGAAGGAACTATGTGAAGCATGACCTCTGTACATGGAAAATGGGTGGCTTCCTTCAGAAGGAACTTTGGGCATGTGGGTAGCTGTCTAGTGAGGTCCCCGCTTGCCCCAGTGTTTCATTTCCTTTTTTTTTTTTCCTCTGTTACCAGAAAGAACTTTCTGAAGAAGTCAGCCGGAATGGCAGCTGGGCTCAGATTCCTGTCCAAATCTACAATGCTACCTGCACAGTGAGGATTGCAGCCATCACTAAAGGGGGTGTTGGACCTTTCAGTGAGCCAGTGAAAATAATCATTCCTGAATACAGTGAGTCAGGGGCCCCTGTTGGCTGCAGAATGCAGCAGTCTGAGCATCTCCCAGACTGCCTAAGTGGGACCAGTGCGACAGTGGCTGACTGACAAGTGTAAAATAAGAACCAAAATGCATTGTTGCAATCATAAGGAACTTTAGAATACAATCCACAGAACCCCGGCACTCCTGCCTTTACTGTTAACACTAATAACTCCTGAGGAAGCTTCGTCCTTTTAGAATGCTAAGTTGGACTTTACCTGTTGAATTTGTTTCAAGGCACAGGGTGCTGCATTCTGGACAGGCAATGCTGTTAGTCTTTAGTTGCCTCTGACTGGCATGGTTGGTTTGCCACGTTTGTTTCTGCTCTGTTTGAGGCTACTGCTTGCCTTGTTTTTACCCACTCAACCCTTGGGTAATGCGCTCAGTGATTTAGTCTGCATAGAACATCGAGTGTTTCCTCCAAATGCTGTCCTCATGCAGCCCTGACTAGCTGAGCTAAATGCCCAACCATGCATATTGGCTCTTGCCTATTGCTAGAACGTTCTTTGTCAAGGAACCACCATGATGCCTCACATGGGGCCAAATGCTGTTCACACTTCTGTAAATCAGGGGAACTACCTTTGTCCTGACTCCATCCCACCCTAGGCTGTTTAGTATTAAACCATTGCTGCAAACTCCATGCCCAGCCATCTCTTCCAGCATGACTTACTCACTTGCGAGTTCTTGCCAAACATGGCCTTTGCACCCAATAGCAGTTGAGATTTGAGAGCAAATGACTCATTTATGTCTGTCTCTTTCCCAGTGATCCCCAGGCAAACTCTCCTTTTAGTACAAACTGGAACTAGACTACATTCCGGAAGAACATACTTTGTGGTGCTAGGGAGACCAGGGGCGTCTACCTGGAAGAAACTCCAAGACAGTGAGATTCAGCATCAAATGGCACAGCTTTATGTAGCCTAAGTTCTAATAACTCTTAATAATAAAAGCCTGAGTCAGATATTGGGGAAAATGCTGAGAGATCTGAGAGACAAAGGAGCAAAACCACAGCCGCCTTACCTCTCCACTTGTGTTTTATTATTAAGACCTGTCAGGACTCATGCTATAGCTTCACAAACCAAGGTTTACAACAACAATTAGGATCACTTACTGCTCTTACAGAGGACTGGAGCTTAGCTCCCAGCACCCACATCAGGCAGCTTACAGCCACCTTTAACTCTAGCTCCAAGGGATCTGATGCCCTTTTCTGGTCTCCGTGGGTATCTACACGCATGTGCATTAATGCATGCACACGTTGGCAAATGTACACATCAGTAGTGACCCATCCTTCTTAAGAGTCAGAAATGACGACCGTAGGACTTCCATTTCCATGTGTCATAAACTGTAAAAGGTTGTAAAGGTTGCTTCATAGGCATAATGAGCCCGTAAAAGCGCTCATTACTACAGTCTAAGTAGCGCCAGTTCCCAGCAATTCATTTCAAATTTCAGTTACCCTCCTTTGAGGACTGTCATTACACAAAGAATAACATTGCCTCTCGTCATCTTGAGTGACAGATGTGCAGCCTCTCGGCAGTAGTCTTATCACGTGTTTCCAAGCTTCCTGGTGACTGACTCCCACATCTGTCACTCAGTTCACACAGTTGGCCAAGACACACATCCATGTGACTTCCTTGCCTCCCAGTACCAAATCCGAGTGATTTTCACAGACATGGATAGTTGACAGAAGGAATTAATGAGAAAATATGAAAGGTAGCAAAAGGTGAAGCGGGTGGGTTGGAAGGGAAATGTGTGTCAAAGGAAAGTGAATGTGGGATGTTGGCACCGCTGTTGTTGGATGGACTTATTGGCACGAGCCCAGTTGTGAATGTATTTACATAAGCCCGTTGATGTGGCAGAAACACTAAAAATGTCCAGGTAAAAGGACACTTGCAAAAAAAACGAAATTAAAACCAAAAATACGACTTTACATGAGAGGCTTAGGGGCGTAGTTCATGGGTACAGCACTTGCCTAGAATTTGCAAGGCTCTGGGTGCTGTCCCAGTACAACAACAAAACCTTCACATTCAAGGAATCCAGAGAAAAACCTTACAACACCAAGAGCAAGAAGATACAATGTTACAATTATAGTCCAATTGGCCAGCACATGACAGGACTCTGCAGTACAGGGAAGGTGTTTGTCGAGTGCTCAGTTGCACGGCTAGAAGACAAACACTGTTTAAATGTCTCTCTTTTTTTTTTTCTTTTTTGGACAAAGAAATAACTTTTATTCTTACTGTTTTGACTTGCTTTGTACTAGCCAGGAGTGATACACAGGACTACGATCTTGACAGAGGCACAAGGATAAGAAATTGGAGACCAGCCTGGGCTGTGTAGGGAAGCCCTGAGAAAGAAAGAAAGAAAGAAAGAAAGAAAGAAAGAAAGAAAGAAAGAAAGAAAGAAAGAAAGAAAGAAAGAAAGAAAGAAAGAAAGAAAGAAAGAAAGAAAGAAAGAAAGAAAGAAGGAAGGAAGGAAAAAAGAGAGGGAGGGAGGAAGGGAGGGAGGGGAAATGCTGTGCATCAAGCAAATGTTAGGTTTACTAATTTTTTATTTTCTTCTGCATTTATTACCAACATGAAATGAGTTTGTCATTTGGGTTTTTTTTAATTGACAAGAAAAAGGTGTATATGTTTGCTGAGTTCATTGTGTTGTTTTGACAGGCATATACTGTGGAGTGAGACAATAAAACTAGTCTCATTGTTTTCTTAAATTATTTAAATAATACATTTAATTTCATTTTATGTGCATTGGCATGAGGGTGTCAGATCCCCTGGAACTGGAGTTACAGACAGTTGTGAGCTGCCATGCGGATGCTGGGAATTGAACCCAGGTCCTCTGGAAGAGCAGACAGTGCTCTTAACCGCTGAACCATCTCTCCAGCCCTTTTTATTTTTATTTGTGTGGATTTGTGTCTGCTTGTCTGTATGTGCACCATGTGAGAGCAGTGCCCATGAAGGCCAGGGGAGAGCAATGGAACCCTTCAGACTGGAGTGTCAAGCAGTGCTGAGCACCAGTGTAGGTATTGGGAACTGAACCTGGATCTTCCTCAAGAGAAGCCATCTCTCCAGTTCCTAGTTGCATTGATAGCTGTAACTCTGCATCATTTCACCTTGCATTGAGAACGACCTGCATTCACTGATCACAAAACATTAGGGGATTGCAAGCCTGTGGATCCTATGTATTTTGAATCCCTGAGTATTGGTTCCAATTAATGTTTGTGGCTTTGTTCCAGGTAGGGTAGATTACGCTCCCTCATCAACCCCAGCACCTGGCAACACGGAGTCTATGCTCATCATTCTTGGCTGCTTTTGTGGATTTGTTTTAATTGGGTTGATTTTATATATTTCTCTGGCCATCAGAAGAAGAGTCCAGGAAACAAAGTTTGGGTAAGTTTGCGACTTAAAAATGTTAACCTTGAGCAGGCATGGTGGAGCACGCCTTTAATCCCAGCAGAGCCAGGGCAAAGGCAGGCAGATCTTTGTGAGTTTGAGACCAACCTGGTCTATGTAGAGCTGGGATGGATGAGACCCTGTCTATAAAAAGAAAAAAAATTAACCCTGTGATATTGATGAGGTTGTTATGACAGATGATAGCAGCTGTCTGGCTGGGCTTCTGCCGTGTCCTATCCCGTGCAGGCCCCAGAGTCAGGTGACTTCCCTACTTAGACCAGTTCCTACAAAGTTAGCAACTGTGAGAGCCAGCTCTTTTACAGAGACGAGCTTCAGTAGGATATGCTATGCTAACTGGGTAGTGTTGAATGAGAAGCTTTCAAAATGACCCAGTTATTAAGTATTGTGTTGTGATATATGCACATGTGTACAGGTGTATGCGCAACTGCACTTTCTCCATGCATGCCTGTGTGGAGACCAGAGGTCAGCATTGGGTGTTTTCTCCTGTTCATCACTGCTATTTTTAAATTTAAAAAGAAAAAGGCTTTTTTAAAAACTTTTTTGTGTGTCTGTGTATGTGTGTGTGTACTCAGTGCCACAGTACATATAAAGAGATCAGAGGACAACTTGCAAGAGTTCTCTTCTTCCGCATAGGGGTTCCAGACATTGAACTCAGGTTGGCAGGCTTGGCAGCAAGCACCTTTACACACTGAGCCATCTCACAGGCTCCTCCATTATAGTTTTTGAGACAGGCTCTCTCATTAAACCCAGGTCTTACCGTTTTGTCTAGACAGGCAGACCAGTTAGCTGGGGAAGTTCTGTCTTTCTCTTTACCTCCAGTACTAGGGCTACAGGCACACAGCACCACACTTTTATGTGAATCTGGGGGGTCATGCTTACACACTTAGCACTTTACCACTGAGCCATCTCCCTAGCCCCCAGTTATTTTTTTTTACAGTATAACCTAGACATCCATAAACTGAAAATATGAACTTTTACAAATTGGTTCAATTGGAAACAGAGTGTCAACAGGATGCCATATTTGGAAATTTTGTTTCATGCATGATCTACCTCCATGCTGTGTGTGAAGTAGGTGTGAAATTGGTATGAGCTTCATGCTTAGATTTGGTTCCAAGATTCCAGAATCTGAAAAAGACCTGAAATTCCTGATCTAGTTATTTCAGAGAAAGATGCCCAACCTGTTTGTAGAGGGGACATAGGGACAGTTGCCAAGGTATTGGCGTCCCTGGGTGGCTGAAGGTGGCTTGACTCCTGCTTTTCATTTCTTCTGTTTCGTCCTTCTTCCTTCCCTCCCTCCTTTCCCCACCTCCCTTCCTTGGCTATTTCAAATAGAGACCATTTTGTTTTCGAACATTCCAATTTAAAACCCTCTTTTCCTTCTCCAGCCCCAGTTCTGTCACTTTAGACAAGCCTTTTAAGGTTGCCCAACTTCCTTGCTATTATCCCTCTCTCAGTGGACTCCAAGGTCATTACTAATTCTAACTGTTGTAAGCCTGAGTTAAAAATATTATGTTCGGAGCTGGAGAAATGGCTCAGTGGTTAAGAGCACTGGTTGCTCTTCCAGAGGTCCTGAGTTCAATTCCCAGCAACCACATGGTGGCTCACAACCATCTGTAATGAGATCTGGCGCCCTCCTTTGGCATGCAGGCAGACATGGAGGCAGAATGTTGTACACATAATAAATAAATAAATCTTAAAAAAAAAAAAAGACAGGAACCTTAGTTCTGTATTCCAGGCCTTAAGCTTGTGTTTACAAGTGGGGCCCAATAAAAGAAAGAACTCAGATGATCTGTATAGAGACCTCAGGTGTCTATGCTATGATAATGGCTGAGTCACGCAAGTCAGACAGCTGAGCTAGACTGCACACCCTCCTTCACTTTAAAAAAAAAAAACGAAAAACAAATTATGTTCTGTCAGCTGAGATGCTGAGTCAGGATGAAGAGATGGCTCTACAGTTACGAGCACTTGTTGCTCTTGCTGAGGACCTGGGTTCAGTTCTAAGCACCATGACAACCACCTGTAACTACAGCTCCAGAGGGTCTTATGCACTCTTCTGACATCCTCAGGTACTCACATAGATACACCCATATCCACATAATACTTTTTAAATAATCAAAAAATGAACCTTAAGAAAAAGGCTTGCTGGGGCTGGAGCAATGGTATACTTGCAGGCAAAACAATCTACATGCAGGCAAAACAATCATACACAGAAAAGTAAATATCTTTTAAAATGTATTAGTTATTCTTTTTTCATAAGATATTTACATGTATAATCATGTCTGCATGTAAGTATGGTATAGGGCTTGAATCCAGGGCCTATGTCCTTCATGATATCTGGGCAGAGGCGTTTTGCTATTACCAGCTAGACCTAAAATAGATTCAAGAAAAGCAGTTTATTTCTCCCAGTGGGAAATGGTTTTTATGACTTTTTCTCCCTGTCATACTCAGAATCAAACCCAGGGCCTCCCACCTGCTGTGCAAGCTCTCTCCCACCAAGCTGCATCCCCAGCAGGGAAGTGTTCTGGCTGCAGAAGAACCCTCTATACACACCAGCGACACCATAACATCCTTGTGGTGTCGACACATGGGTCCGTTACCCTGTTTTTACGGTCGGATATCTTTGTTTTTGTGCAGGGGTGCATTCTCTGAGGAGGATTCCCAATTAGTCGTAAATTACATAGCAAAGAAGTCCTTCTGTCGGCGAGCCATCGAGCTTACCCGTAAGCTGACTTTCATTTCACTTTTTGGCAAAAGTTAAAATAGTGGAGAGCCAAGATAAGTTTCTAACGAAAGCTAAGAGAAGAGAATGGGAAAGAAAGAAAAAAATATGTTTATGTATGTATTTTTCCAAGATATAAATATATATGTGTGTATACATATATATGTGTGTGTGTGTGTATATGCATATATATGTATGCACACACATATATGGGTTTTTTGTTTTGTTCTTCTGAGATACCGTCTTGCTTTGTAGTTTACGCTGGCCTCAAACTCATGATCCTCCTGCCTCAGCTGTATCCTGAGTGCTGAGTTTACAGTCATTGGCCACCATATCCGAGTGGGGCGGATAGTTTTAACATTCAGAAGCTAGCAAGGAGATGACCAGATGTTGCCATATCAGTCTCTCCTGTCCAGGCTACTGGAAATTAGAAGTGAATCTGGTGTTAAGAAACAAGTTAAGGACCCACAATCCCATGGAACAATGAGGAAAGGAAAAACACTGTGGGCAGTGGGCGGTGGGGCAGAGGGCAGAGGTTTAAAGGAAGCCACAAAACAGTGGGTATAATCCTCAGCCTCACTTCCTTTTGTCCCGGCCACTAACTCAAAGGACAGTCTGCCGAGTTATTGCAGGTTTTGACCTCTGATGAGTGGGACTGGGGGTTTCTGATTTTTTTGAGGGGGGAGGGTAAACATACAATTTCAGGAGCAATGTGCAAAGAATGCAAACATTCTTAAATCCATGCTTCTGGATGTCTACTTGGCAAAACTAAATAAAACAAAGGAAAACAGGACGTGGCCTGACAGAATACAGGCTACTGTGAATCAAAACTTATTTGGTGTGCAACAGTATTAATTACTTTTCTAACCAACATTTTTTTGATCTTTAGATGTCCCTGTTCTTGCATTTAAAAATTATTCACTTAGACAGTTTGTCCCTCTATTGGAGAACAAATTGAGTAATTTTTTTCTAGAAATGAACATCTCCCTTCCAATTTTAAGGCTCATTTCTTTCAAAGGTTGCTCGTGCCTCAGCTGTGCCCCAGGGTGAATCATCTGCCAGTTGGTCATTAAATGGTTCTCCCTCCCTGGTGCTGCACACCTGATTGTATTCTACCTACTTGCTACAGAAAATCTTAGTCTCCAAACCCCTGAAGTATTCAGTTTAGCCTGGTTTCTTAGAATGAGATGGCACACACCACATATACAAGGACAGTTTTTTTCTCTGGATATTTCCTGTGGCTTTTTAATCTTCCCTGGCTGGCATGGGAGGGTAGGGGAGATGTCCTGATGGCTCTTTTCTATACCATAAATAGGGATACATTACCCACCAGCCTGTGCCCACTGGTATGCTTCCTTAACCCTTTTAAAGTCAAAAGCAGACTTCCGTGCGCACCTCAGTGTGGACAGCTGCACTTGTGAAAAGGGAAGGGAAGTGTGGCTCGCATTTTTATAGCTGTTTGTAGATGATCTTGCCTTGAAGGATTAATTTATTCACCCCAATCACAGTAGAATGGAGCATAGACTTTTTAACAAGAGTACAAAGCAGGGGAAATGTGTAGCTATGTATAGGACTTCCCATATACTTCTGCTTGTATTTAATGGAAGAGAACACACTGCTGATTCTACACCATCACTTCTTTGTAGTGCATAGCTTGGGGGTGAGCGAGGAGCTGCAAAATAAACTAGAAGATGTTGTGATTGACAGAAATCTTCTAATTCTTGGGAAAATTCTAGGCGAAGGTAAGCAACTTAAGAGCATTTCTTTTTAAAATTTGTGTCAAGGAGCAGTTGAGGTTTTTTTTTTAATGTGTATTCATTGAATAAGATACTGATTTTATTACTTGGAGTTATAATGCAGAGAATTCTTCTTGGAGCTTAAAATGAAAGGGGAGCATTTTTGAAACTCAGATGTGACATACGTAAGAGGCACCGATAGTCCCTGGAATGGAGTAAGCTTTGGAAGTATGAATTCCCTTCCTTTGTTGCAGAGTGTGTGATGTGTGATTCATTAATTATGGTTATTATCTATTGATTGATCAGATTTCTACACACTTTAAAGTACTGATCTACTTCAGTTGATGAAAAATATGTACCTAAATTTTAAAACTGCTTTTAGCATGAATGATCGTATTATTTATTAAGTTTGTGCTTTGGGCTGGGAATGTAGTTCTTTGGTAGAGTGCTCGCCTAACATGTACAAAGCCCTGAGAGTTCCGTCTCTAGCCCTTGGGGGTATAAAAGACAGTTTTGTGATCTTCAGTAATATTTCCACATTTCCCTGTAAGTTTCCTGGGTCAGTTGTGGTGGTTGGTGACAGGGCAAGCTAAGTGAATCTGACCACTCACACTCACGGCACCAGTGTCCACTCTGCTGCGCAGGTGTCTGCTCCAGGGCCACACGGCTCTGCGTTCCTGTGGTCAGGAGGGGCGTCTGCCCAGCATCACACGCACGTTGCTTCACTTCACAGGAGAGTTCGGGTCTGTAATGGAAGGTAATCTGAAGCAAGAAGATGGGACTTCGCAGAAGGTGGCAGTGAAGACCATGAAGTGTGAGTTTCCGGCATGGGACCCATGCTTCCAGGGTGGGTAGTTACCTCCATGTCTGGTGCCCCAGGCAGAACAGGGGTTGTACTCTGGTCTCAGTTGCTGATGGGCCACCAGGCAATGTGGGAGCGAGGTCACCTGCAGAAGCACGTGATGAGTTCTCTGTGTGCACATGCCTGGTGTGCTCTTCATGTTCAAAGCAGCAATTGTCACTTCCACCAACTCTATTATTTTTCTCCCTCATCCTCCTCCATTATTTAGTACAGCTAATGATCCCCAAGTAAAGCATGAATTCCTGAGGCAGGGGGATGTTAGTATCTGACCCCAGGGATTAGTCTGACTGATCTCTAGGGTAGGGGGGTCACTTCTCAGAATAGCTCCCTCATGAGTTATATCATGCTGGTTATCTAAGATTGTAAGGCTAGCCTCTGGCTTCAGGTTCTCCATGTAATTCAGCGGTAGAGTACTCACTCAGCTAGCCTACACTAGGCCCTGGGTTCGATCTCAAGCACTGTGGAAAATAAAATAAAACCTAGGGCATGTTAGAGAGCGCTTATTAGACTCTTAACCAAGAGCTCTTGACATTGTGACCCAAGATTGACATTGTCCAGGGGTGACATAGTCACTCACGAGTACTGTTTTCCGGAGGGGACATAATTTTGATGATGTGGGGAACTAAATATGTTTCAAACTTACCCCCCAAAAAAGCAAGATTCCTGAGTTGCCATTTGCCTGGGGTTGACAGGCAGACCTCCGTCCCCACCTGTTGTTGGGCCCCCCTGGAGCTCTGTAGCAAAGGGGAGCAGTGAGGAGGAAGGGGACAGATCTGTTATAAATGTAAAGGTTTTAAAATATTTTCTCTAAGTTTTCTGTACCTGGATGAGATAAATATATAGTAAACCCTTAGAATAGTACAGACTGACCCTGGCTAGGCACCCTCAGGCCATTTAAGTTACTAGTTACACCCTGGTAAAGAAATCCCTCAAGACGTGTCTGGCCTTATGTTTTGTCTGTTCTTAATTACAGTAAGATATACACAAAATAAAATTTACCATCTTAACCATTTTTAAATGTGTAGGCCAGTGGCATTTAGGACCTTCGTGTTGCCATGGATACAGCACCACCATCCAGCTCTTACACTTTCCCACTTTTCAGACAGAAATTCTATATTCCCCACTCCCCTTCCCTATCCAGGAAGTAGCCATTCTGCTTTCTGCCTGGCTTTGTCACTCTAAGCACTGCCCGCAAATCAAATGGGATTTATTCTCTCAGGACTGGCTTGTTTTATATAGCCTAATATTGAATTTTTCTCGAAAAACCAAAAAAAAAATTTTTATTTTAAATCATTTATTTGTGTGTGTGCACGCACACACGCACTTGGACCATGGCACGTGAGTCGAGATCAGAGAATAACTTGTGGGTGTCTATTTTCTTCTTCTACCGTGTGGATTCCCAGGGATCAAATTCAGGTCATCAAACTTTTGGGGCAAGCCCTTTATCCACCAAGCTGTCTTGATGGGCCTATATTAAATCGTAAATAGTTCTCTTAAATTGGTTACATTTCAAAATTTTGGTATAAAGTGCACCCGGCTGATAGGCATGATTTAACAGTTAGTCATCATGAGCCTGGGCATGCATCCTTAGCAAGGAGGAGGCAAAGGTAATTGGGACAAACCAGTTGGAAATCACTTTGGATTTGGGGAGATTTTTTTTCCCTTATTAAAATTAGAAGTCTATTAAATGGACATTTTAAAACCAGTTTTAGGTTTGCAGAACAACTGGGCAGAAAGTATAGTCGCCCTATGTCCCCCATCCCCTCACACACAACTTCTCTTCAGTGTAATAAGCAGCCATCGTTCATTAGTATATTGCTCAATTGCTGGGCTCACGCTGACGTATCATTGACAGAAGTTCTTTGTTTTTACTTGTGTTTACTGCTGGTCTTGTATAGTTCTATGGGTCTGACAAGTGCATGAGTGGTCTATGATCCCCATATGACATTATGCAGAAGAGTTGCATGGCCTAAAATTCCCTCAGGTTTTTCCTTGGCTTCTCTCTTCTCTTCTCCCAGCCCCCAAACACTATGAGGACTCTTGCCTGTCTCTATAGTTTTGCCTTTTCCTGATTTTAGGAGCTTTCATTTTTGTTTGAGAGGGGGGTTTATTTTGTTTTGTTTTTGCTTTTAGAGACAGGGTCTTGCTATCTAGCCCAGGCTGGCCTCTGAGTCTTCCCACCTCAGCTTCCCTCAGAATTAGGTGTAGATTTTTGACTTTACTGGACAAGAGTGCCATTTCTGGCCCCTCCTCTAAATTGAGGACTTGACCATGCTTTGCATTTTCCATCTGTTCCTCTAGTGGACAACTTTTCTCACCGGGAGATCGAGGAGTTTCTCAGCGAAGCAGCGTGCATGAAAGACTTCAACCACCCAAATGTCATCCGGCTCCTAGGTACCTCAGGGAGATGCCAGAGCGAGACTGGGAGGGGTTTACCTCAGGGAGATATCAGAGCAAGGCTGGGAGGGGCTTTGCTGGCCCACTGTGTGCTGAAGAAGAAAAAGAAAAGTTCTGGTATAGAGATGTTTATACCAAAAATCACAACACTGGGTTCATCCTGCCTTCTAAGACTGAGATTAAAAATGGGCTTGTGTTTTTTGGATTCTGATAGAATTAGAGATAGTGAGAGTGTCCACAGGAATTAGAAGATTGTCAGTTAAAATAGCCCCCAGTGACCCAAAGGCAAGACACCAGAGCTAGTAACGTGATAGTCTTAGTGGGGTGGAGGCTGTCTGTGAATTGAAAACCAGTGAAGTAATGCTATAAACCTAGACATTTCAGTCTTTGAGAAATAATTTATGAGCCAACTTGTGAGTCATGGCATATTGACTATTTCATAGACACAATTTAAGGAAATTTGGTTTTCTATCAATATCTATGTTTAAAATACACATGGGTATCAGTACATGATGTGTAAGGGACACTATTCTAAGACAGAGAAACAATCTAGAAATACTGGCCTTTTTCTTCCCTGCCCTTTGCCCGGGTCCGTAATAAATCTTTTAGTCATCTTCCAACGTTCTGTGTGGAAAGTTCAGAAAGAGGGGTTTTACCTACAGGCCCTCAAAAATACTTAATAACTTTAAGCATCTGGTTACAGTAGACCTTTTTATAGGGGTATTTAACTAATTTTCTGAGGCCTGTACCCCTGTTATTTAGTCTAACAAAAACAACACAGAACTCCTTGGTTTCAAGTTGTCTGTTCTTGTGACAGATGGAGTTTTGAGAGTTCTCTTGCAAACACTAGCCTAACCTGAAAAAAAGGAATGAAGGGAGGGAGTGAGAGAGGGAGGGAAGGAGGGATGGAGGGAGGGAGGGAGGGAGGGAAAGAGAGAGAGGGAGGGAGGGAGAAAAAGTCCTGCAGCCTGCAGGTGTTCCATATGCTAGAATCCACGGTGAGAGTTCTGAACCTTTGATTTTTCACCTCTTGACCTGGTAGCACATGGCTCCGATTTGGCCAGTGGCCTCCAGGGCTTATGTGTTCATACCTAACAAGGGCTCTTTGTAACTGGTCCTGTTCTCAATTTCAGGCGTGTGTATAGAAATGAGCTCTCAAGGCATCCCAAAGCCCATGGTGGTTTTACCCTTCATGAAATACGGAGACCTGCATACATTCCTGCTATATTCCCGGATAGAGACAAGACCAAAGGTAACAGGCTGCTCGTGCTGCCTCTTAACTGTTCCTGAAGCTTTTATGACAACTAGGACAACCCATGAGTCTCTGAAAATGCAGAGGAGGACACTGGCCTTGGTTCAGAGTTCTGTGTGCACCCAGGGGTGAATTATGGTCTCCATCTCCTCCACAGGCCAGTGAGTGAATCTTTTATCCCTGTTCATGGTGGGAGGAGGCCGGGTGGTCCCACCATCTTGGGCCAAAGTCTTGACTGCAGCCTACGTGAGCCTTTGCTCATCGCAGGCTGGTAAAGAACACATCCTAAAAGATGTGTTTTGTTTATTTGAGATAAGTTCACATTATAGCCCGGGCTAGCCTCCTGAGGGCAGGGATCACACATTTGTGTCACCACACCCAGCTGCAGCTCTCCTAAAGTAAATCTTCCAGAGCCTTCCTTGGAGTCATGGGTTTCAGCCTTTGAGGTGTGAAATATCCGATTGTGAATGCATCATCTCGTGATCCTCGCTAGGATGGGTTGCGGGAAGGTACGGTGAGGTGAGAGGGCTCAGCTGCCATCCTTGTACTCTATTACTGCCTTACGCCCTGGGGACTGACTGCACAGCCCTGACAGTTGGGGGTTATACCCAGAAAGCTAATGATGGATCATCTCAGAGGTTTGGGAACATGAATTTAAAAGCTTGTCCTCTTTGGGGTCAGTTTTTACTTTGGATGTCAAAATTTGTAGATTTGGGGATCCTATGATGGAGACATTGCTGTGGGCCTCCTTTTGAAGTGAGCACCATGTCCCCCTCTCAGGGAAGACCCATGCCTATGAGTCGGAGCTGTGGTTTGTGTCCATGGCAGGTCAGGTTGGTCCTCGCTGCTCTCTATCACTTCTCTGTCTAAGATGGCAGCATTACTGCAGGACACCCACAGTGGGAAAACATGGGACTGACCTCTGTCAGGAATCACCCTATGTTAGGACAGGTTTGCTGTGGGCCAACAATGCCCTAAGTCATTGCTGCCAAAAAGTGCAGGCTGTAGGAAGGAACTGTACCAATCACTAAAATACCTGGGCATTCTCTAACACAGGCACCTCTATCCCTTTAGCTGCCACTAACAGCAGGAGTCTGGTGAGTGCAATTACAGACATGTGTCAATTTTTTCTTTCGTGTTTCATGTTTTGGCTGTTGTGTCTGACAACTCTTTACTAACCCCTGATTTAATTTTTTTTCCTGTTGCTTTCTAAAACCTGTTTAGTTTTACATGATCTGTTTGAATCTCAATCCATTTTGAGTCAATTTCTATAGATTCACTATCTAGCTAAGGATGTCCTTTAACTTCTGAGCCTCCTGTCTCTGTCTCTGGAGTTCTGGATTACAGGCTCCCACCACCATGACTGCTTCCTGTGGTGCGGGGATCAAGCCCAGGACCACTTACATGCTTTATAAACATTCTACCAACTAAGCTACATCCTTACCCAAAGGTTCCTTTTTGGTTGGTTTGTTTATATATAACTGTTTAACATTTATGAAAAGGCCCCATTTAATGTACTAAATTGCTTTGACACTTCTATCAAAAACTTGAGAGGCCTGTACACTATGGGTCTGTTTCTGAGTCCTTCATCTGTCCTATTAAATTATCTGTTCAAAGCTGGGTGGTGGTGGCACACACTTTTTTAATCCCAGCAGTCAGGAGGCAAAGATAGGTAGATCTCCATGAGTTCAAGGCCAGCCTGATCTACAGAGTGAGTTCCAGGACAGCCAGGGCTGTTACATAGAGAAACCCTGCCTCAAAAAACAAACCCTATCTATTGATCCTCTATTCCCACCACATTGTCTTGGATACTGTAACTTTTCTGTAGGTTTTAACCCTGTAGAGTGTACTTCTTCCCATTACACCCCGGCAATCTCCCCACTCCTGTCCCCTACCCCACACCCAACAACACTTTTACCTCATCTGACTAAAGTTCTTCTGTAACAATCTTTTATTCTTTTAAAAAAGATAAATAACAAGCAAGGGAAGCAAGCACAGAGTATTTTCTTGACTGATTATTTCCCTTTGAAAAGTACAAGGGTGCCCTCAGTGGTTGAGAATAACTCCCGAGCATTACGGAGATAAAAAGGAATATATTTTTACATTTTGATATTTTGTAGCCTGCGATAAGGATGGAAGACACAGAGTTCATAGAGTAGCTGGAACACCGAGCTTTTATTCAGGCTGCTTCTTTGCTTCCTGTGCAGTCAGTTCTCTAGGCATAAAGACCTTTTGTTCCAACTACCGTCATCTGAGATTAAGTCTCAGGGCTTGTCGATGAGCTTCTGAACAGGGCCTGGATTCTGGGCTCCAAGTGTCATTGTCCTCAGCATGGACAGTGTCCCTGGAGGTTGGCAGGACAGACAGGCAGATGATAAACACCACCTCAGCATCTCCCAGAGGATGGCAGCTGGGTTGACACGCATCAAGCAGAAATATGCATCTGCTCTAGAGCCTGGGGGAAGGAAGGAGTTCTGACCGGAGAAGCTTTAGTAGTCCACACTGGCATGGTGGGAATGAAACAGGGGAGGGAAGCAGGGGACCAGGATGGGGTGAGATCAGAGAGCACACATGTTGGAACCTCAGGTTCTCTCCAGAGACAATTATAGAGACTGCAAGTTTTCTCCAGGGGCAAGGGCAAAGCAGGGGAGGATGGACAGAGACTACAGCAGGGGACAGAGAGTCTGCAGCAGGGGACGTACCCTGGGTTTGCCCTTTGGGCCCTGCAGGAAGAGCTTGGTTTTACTAGCATGTAATACCAAAACCAATTCGAAATCACCTTTAAGAAGAAGATACAGAGTTGGGCCTGGTGTCACAGGCCTATGATCCTAGCTGCTGAAGTAGGAGGATCACTAGTAGAAGGACAGCCTGGGATATAAAGCCTGAGGTACCGTTGCTCCGCAGGTGACCAGTCCTGATCTGCAGTACTGGGTGTCTGGCATTACCACTGGTCTTTGTATCTGTGGTGGTGCTGCACTTGGTTACAAGATGGCAGCAGTTGCTGCAAGTGTCACATGCTAGCGTCTCAAGGCAAAGGGGGAGAAGCCCATCCTTTACCTCTCCTCTCTCTGGCTCCCTCTTCTCCCACCCCCACCTCTGTGTGCATCTGTCTCCACCACCCCTCCCTGACCTCTTTTCTTAGAACAGCAGTCTGCCACAACTTTATGGAGATACTGCACAGTTCTCCCTCTTAAGGTGTTCAAAAGGGGGATAGGTGCTCAGTAGATACAGATGCTTGCCACGGAGTTTAAGACCAGAGCCGGGAACCACATGGTGAAAGAATACATGTGCCCCAAACTAAAGAAATGTAGTGAGGGTCTTAAAGCATTCAAAAGAAAGAAAGAGAAAGCAAGCCAGCCACTGTTGGAGTTATGAGGATGGTGACTACAGAAGACCTCCAAGCAATGCAAGCTATTTTACTGCAGTCATGGCCCTAAAGAGGAAGGCCACTACAAGTCCCTGGCCATCATGAATGGGTTCATCCATGATATATTCCCCTTCAGGATTCTCAGGGTTGTAAAATATCGTCCTTGCGTGCTAGAGCCACAGCAGGTAGAGTGCTTGCTGGGACCACTTGGACCCCTGGCTTTGCTTCCAGCACTGCAAAAACTAGGTGTGGTGGCATACCCCTGCTGTCCCAGTGTCAGATAAAGGTGTGAAGTCGCAGAACAATCTCAGGTACCCAGTACCTATTCCTACCTTCCACTTTGTTTTAGGCGGGGTCTGCTGCTCTCTGCTGAGTGCACCTGGTAGCTACGGAGGGGAATGGGGGTGAAAGGGAGGTGCTTCCGGGGATTCCCATCTCTGCCTCCCATCCCCCCATTAGGATGCTAGATTGCAGCTCCTGCTACCTTCCCCGGCCTCGGTCTCATGTGGGTCCTGGGAATCCAAACTCAAGCACTCGTCCTTGTGTCATAAATGCTTTTCCCACTGAGCCATCTCCCCGGCTATGAACTGTCAATTCATTTTTATCAATGACTTGTGTCTGCACCTACCCTCTTGCTTAATTCGAATGGCTTTTGGTAAGTCTGAGCCTTCTAGCCATGCTCTTCTTCAAGCCTCTTGTAGATAATTCTGAGCTCTGTGGATTTCCATATGGGATTTTAGAATTAACTTGCTACATTTTACAAAGAAGCAGTCTGCCATTGGAACAGGGCTTGGCTTATATTGAACATAAAAGTTAAGCTGTATTGACATCATAATATTAAGTTTTCGAAGCTATGCATAGAAGATAACTTCTTCATATATTTGGGTTTTTAAATTTTCTCTAACATGGTGAAGGAACACACAACACTAAGTTGCGTGCTTCTCTGTTAAATTCATTCCTGAATATTTTGATTCTGTTGTAGTTGGAATTCTTTCTCTGCTTCCCTTTTGGATTGTTGTCCCTGGTGCAAAAAAAACCTCCTTAGTAACTTCTGCAATCTTCAACACTTGTTTTTAAATTGTTTTTGGCAGTTATTTTTTAGACAACTTTTAGTCACAGACTCCAAAATTAATGTAATTATTACAGGAAAAAAAATCACAAATTAGGAGTATCTTCTATCCATTATAGCTCACTGATGACAATGGAATTGTCACAGGACCCACACACTGTCCTGAAAATGAGCCTCCAGAAAACTAAATGCCCTAAATACACAAAGAGGCAAAGCCTCCATGTTTGATTCGTTTATCTTTCTTCATAACTCTGTTACTTAAGGGTAAGGATGATTATGGCACTTTGGTTTCATATGCACTATATAATTGGCATATGTCATCGTTAGGAAATAGGTCTTTAAAAATGTAATGTTCAAGGTTATAGCTGAATGGTAGAGAACCTGTCTAACACAAGGCCTTGAGTTCCATCCCCCAGTACCACTGCAAAAGCAAAACAAAACAAAATGCAGTGCCCTTGTGAATACCGTTTTCAAAAACTGACAGTCCCTGGAGAAGGAGCCGTGGCAAACCCGATGCCATGCAGTGGGGTGGTGGGGTAGAAGCTGGGACCACGGGCAAACCACTCATGATTCATGATTGCCAGGAACTTGTAGTCAGCCTTTCTTTAGTGCCATGACTGCAATAAAGGATTAAATTACTACTTGGAGATCTTCATTAGTCATCCTTATAATCAATTCTAAATGCCTGGAAGGCTCTCTCCTTCCCTGCTTCCCTCCCTGTTTCCTTGCTTTTCTTTGTTTCTTTTAGGAATTTTGTTGTTGTTGTTTTTGTTTTGGGACAGGATCTTATTTTGTATCTCAGGCTGGCCTTGAATTCTTAGAAATTTTCCTGTCTCAGCCTCTCAAGTGCTGTCTGTATCAAAAGGAATGAGCCCAAACACCTGATTTTTTTAAATCTCTCTCTCTCTCTCTCTCTCTCTCTCTCTCTCTCTCTCTCTCTCTCCTTCTCTCTCTCTCTCTGGATGTGTGTGTGGTGGGGCTGGAAGTGCTGGGGAGTAAACCCAGGGTTGTAGGGTTGTAGGGTTGTATGCTGCATGAATCCTCTAGCACTGAGCAGTGTCCCCAGCCCACCGGTGCCGTGTTTACTCACATAGCAGTTTTGTCTGATTTTTTACAACACAGAGAAAACATTAGATGGCTGAGGCTCTAGAAAGGTCCTAGAGAAAAAATAAATAAAATTTCTGAATGCGTACTTGTATTTTTCTGCAAAGATAAGGGTTGAAGACTTGTCTAATTGTTGCTATCCAGAAGAATAGTGTTTTAAAACATCTCAAAGTAAAATGGACTGTCTTAGCATGTGTGAGGCCCAGAGATCAACCTCAGTAGTGCCACACACAACAAATAGAAATAAGAGGAGGAGAAGGAAAAGAGAGGGAGAGAGGAAGGAAGAATAAAAAAATGATATCAAGAATATAGAATTAGAAACAGTTCCTGTTAAGTTGGGGTTTTTTGGTTTTTTTTTTTTTTTTCCTCTCAAGCATCTGATCCTTTCCCAGAATATCTCCTCTTCCCTCATTAGATCCAGGCACCTGAGCCAGAGAGATGGTTCAACAGGTGAAGTTCCTTTCTACCAAGGACAACCTGGGTTCATTCCCTGGGACCCACGTGGTGGATGGAGACAACTGACTGTCACAGCTTGTCCTCAGGCCTCCAAAAGGATGTGGTGGCACAAGTGACCCCTCCCTCCCTCCCTCACACACACAAAGTAAATAGGTAGATATAAAAGAAAATTAAGAACAAACAATGAGGCCCTCCTCCCTCGTCCTCTCTGCCTGGCCTGGGCCTATGTCCCAGTGCATCTTGGGATATAAAAGCTCCCCTTTGGCTCCCCTTTGGCCTCAGGATCAGTGAAAAGATACAAAATGTTTTCCATCTGAAATGCTTTTAATATCCAAGAGATTGTAGTGTTTTTCAAGAGGTTTTAAAGGGTTTCCTCTTTATCCCTGTTTTGAAGCATTGTTTGCACTATTTCTGAGCCAGGTTTGGTGGCTGTCATTCTGTCATTTCCACACTAGGGACGCCGAGGCAGGAGGATCTTGAGTTGTAGTCCTGCCTGAGCTATATAGAGAGATCTTTTCTCAAAACAGAATATCCATTTTTTTTAAAATTAATGCTACAGAGAGAAAAAATCTTTTTCCCTGTATCACCATGCTAGCTTAGGGAATAAGAACACCATTTCCAGGGCTGCAGAGACAGCTTGGCAGTTAAGAGCACTGGCTGTTCCTGCAGAAGACCCAGGTCGGGTTCCCAGCACCCACATGGCAGCTCACGACTAGCTGTAATTCCAGTTCCAGGGGATCTGACACCCTCTTCTGACCTCCTTGGATACTAAGCATACACACGGTGCACATACATGCATACAGGCAAAAATGCTTATACACATAAAATAAAAATAAATTCATCACCGTTTCCCACCTGGGTGAGAGTAACTTGCCCACTTTTCCTTCTAAGCCATAATGTCTCCTTTTTGTTTCCTCCCGTTAGCACATCCCCCTGCAGACACTGCTGAAGTTCATGGTGGACATTGCTCAGGGGATGGAGTATCTGAGCAACAGGAATTTTCTTCATCGGGATTTAGCAGCTCGAAACTGCATGTAAGAACCTAGACCATCCTGGGGAGGCAGGGTCATTAGACTTCATGACCTTGAGTTTCATAGATTATGGAGGGCAGATGGCTTGGGGATGGGATGGAGTGCCTCACTTTGGATGGAATTTCTGTCACTCTGATTTTGGCTGGGCTCTTCGTTGGAGCTTTTCTATATCTCTGTCTTGAAGAGCTAGCTAGCGTCCACAGCTGTCTTATGATTAGTCTGTTTCTTCTTGTCACTCATCCTGGTACATTAGGCGTGATCTTTGTGGTCTTTTCCAAAGGCCATCAGCTAGCTTTGGACCTATAACAATAGGTAAGTCAGCTAACCATAGTTTAACTTGAATGACAATAATGGACATCCTAAAGGCTGCTTTGTCAAGCCTTTCTTGACACACAAAGCTCTTTCCTCACAAAGAGCAAGAGGTAGTGTATGCTAGAACTAAATATGAGTGACCATGGCCTGAGAATACAGATTCAACTGCCTCCAATATCATATTCCAAAGTGGTAGCTTTTTTCAGGTTTTTACATTAGCATGACAAAGAGAAGCATAAGTCAACACACTTTCAGACACGTTGGAAGCATCAAGTAGGTGGGTTACAGCCATGTACATGAACTTCTGCTATAGACCTCAGATGCTATCAGATGAGATTTTTTTGGCGTTGGTTGTTGGAAAGCTGTTTGCTAGGTTAATGCATCCAGAGGTTTGGCCTGATAATCGCAGGACATTAGGTCAGACACAGAGGTGGGCAGAGAATGGCAATTTAGTGAGCTAAAGATAGCTCAAGATACATTGTAACTAGACCCTGCCCTGCTACATTCCAAGTGCTCTGCAATCACGGAACTTTTAACCAGATAATCAGCCTTCTAGAAGAGTTGATGTGAGGCGCAGTTTCTTTCCAGGAACTTGCAGTCACATCTACCCCACACCTGTGATAAAATTGGTGTTTTGGATACCTAGCAGCTTTTCCGTCACAGCAGACGACAGATGATAAGAATTTACATAAGCACTCTGGACTTGAATTTTCTCCATTTCCCTACCATGCTTCCACAGAACCATCACCTGGTGTCAATCTTTAAACACCATAACTGTTTCTTGATTTTAACTTCCCCGTTGTGAGAAGAGGGAGTGACCCATGTGTGTTTTTCTTGATCATAGATTTGACAGTAGAGATGGCCACTCACACTTCTCAACCGCATCCCCTTCCCCTTTTACTTCAGTTTTGAAAACTCCAGGGGATTTTGGGGTTTGTTACTGTTTTTCAACTGTGGCTAGACAATCATGAGATGTTAGTTTTCTTTTAATATTTCCCTTCATGTTTTTCCTGCCATGTAGGAGGACTGCCTGTCTAGTTTGCCCTGAACTGAAAGTGTGGAACTTTGGGGTGTGCATACCTGTACTCCCCACACTCAGAAGATGGAGACAGGAGGATCCACAGTTCAGTCACCCTCTACTGCACGACACGTTTCAGGCCAACCTGGGCTACATGATACTCTGTCATTAAAAATTACAAAGTTAATGTTGGGCAAACAAGTAGCTCACTCACCTCCCTTCCCTGTCTCCTCTCTGTCTTCTCTCTCTTCCTTTTCTTCCTGCTTGTCTAGGACCTGTTTTACTAGCTTGCGCTACGATTGCAATTTATTTCCCTTCAATTTTCCAGTTTGCTCCTCCAACAGCTGGCCACATTAGCAAGAAATCTTTCAGCTGCATCTTTCATTGTGTGCTTCCCACACCTCCCAGACTTCACCTCGTCTTGTGCATCCCCTCCACGAGGCCTCGCTTAGTCCTCAAGGCCAGTGCTGCTTCCAGACAGGAGGCTGGATGGCCATGGCATGATGCCATCCACAAAAGGACCAGGAGGAGATGATGTTTCTTCTACCACTGGTCTGCCACTTCTCTGTTCCCCCACCCCCAGTGCTTCCAGCCTCTGTGCCTAGGTGCCTTTGCTGGACCAGCCCCACACAGACCAGAGTGATGGAATACAGAAATGCCTAGTCCCTATTATTTGCTGTGTCTTTGATCTTAATGCAGCTTCTTACTCTAAGCTCATGGGCTCCATGTCTTCTTCTTCCTTCCTTCCTTTCTTCCTTCCTTCCTTCCTTCCTTCCTTCCTTCCTTCCTTCCTTCTTTCCTTTCTTCTCCCTTCTTGCTCCTTCCCTTCCTTTCCTCTTCATGAATCCTAGGCTGGCCTTGAACTTGCCAAACAGCTGAGGATGACATCAAGCCTTCTCTCTTCCTGCCTCCACCTCCCAAGTGCTAGGAGTAAAAGCATGCACCACCATTCCCATTTATGCTGTGCTGGGAAACAAACCAAGCACAGTTAGAACTGAGCCGCATCTGTAACTTCCCTATGTCTTTGGTTGCTTTTCATGCATTTGATACAGACATGGGATTAAATGCTCTCCTCCTGAGGTTGCTGAGGACCTGAATTTGTTCGTCACAGGTTACGAGATGACATGACAGTCTGTGTGGCAGACTTTGGCCTCTCTAAGAAGATTTACAGTGGTGATTATTATCGCCAAGGCCGCATTGCCAAAATGCCTGTGAAGTGGATCGCCATAGAGAGCCTGGCAGACCGAGTCTACACAAGCAAAAGTGACGTGGTGTGTATACAATTTGACAGAGGTGGGGACACACTGAAAGCAATGACTGAGAGTGATGATGCAGAGAATTACACTCTGATAAATTGAGGGTTGGCAACATGCTCAGACCATGCTTTAATTTAATTCATTTACTCATTCATTTGCTTTTTGTGGTCCTGGAATTGACCCTAGGACCTCACACATGCTACAAGAACTTTCTAATATAATTTCTCAACCTCCCTGTTCTATACTTTTCAGATTTAATTTCATTTTAATTATGTGTATAAGTATGTGTATCGGTATGTGGATGTATGCACATGTATGCAGGTGTTCTCAGAGGCCAGAGGCATCAGATCCCCTGGAGCCTGAGCCAATCACAGGTGATTATCAGTCAAAATGGATGCTGGGAACCAAACCTGGGTCCTCCGCAAGAGCAGAAAGTACTCTTAACCACTGAGCCGTCGTTCCAGCCCCCTTTTTCCTTTTATTAATTTTTATGTGTATGGATGTTTGGCCTACATGTATACCTGTGCATCATGTGTGTGCCTAGTGCCCATGGAGACAGAAGACTGTCAAGTCCCCTGGAACTGGAGTTATAGATGGTTGTGAGCCCCCATGTGGATACTCGGAATTGAACCCAGTTCCTCTGGGAGAACAGACAGTGATCATAATCACTGAGCCATTTCTACAGTCCTCTATGCCTTTTTATTTTTTAAAGCAGGGTCCATCTGTGTAGCCTAGAAAGTCTTTGAACTCCCTTCCTCCTGCTTCAGCCTCCTCAGTAGCTGGGATTACAAATGTGCACCATTATACCTGACTTTTATATCTTGTAGAAGCTTTAATTCAGATAGTCAAATGTGGTTAAGTGTTCACATTCAGAAACCTATGCTCCGCATAGGACCTGCAGAGATTCCCCTGTTTTTTTGCTACAAATGTGTGACTTGTTGCCCATAACTAAGATAGTCACATTAGACTGAATGAGTTCATTTGGTAGCCTTTGGAACCCATCGGCTCTATAGAGGATGCTGTGTAGTTATACCCTTGATCCAAGCTTGGGGGAAGAAAATACTCCACAGCAAGAGTATAACAGTGAAATAAACAGTGTTGATATGGGATGAGGTTCTATCTGCCTTTAGCTAAGTTTCCCAGAACAGCTTTGGTACGAATGGGGAACTACAGGGCTTCACCCCCCTGTGTTGTTGTGTTGGGAGAACAGTGGGTCTCAGGCATAATTACCAGCTTTGTGCTTCGTCACCAGAGCTTTAAGGAAATGACCTTTACCCATGAAAAAGTCCATTCAGCCTTGGTGGAAAGACTTCTGTCCTAACTTCTCGTGGCTTTGTTCTCAGTGGGCTTTTGGCGTGACCATGTGGGAAATAGCCACACGGGGAATGACTCCCTACCCTGGAGTCCAGAACCATGAAATGTATGATTACCTTCTCCATGGCCACAGGCTGAAGCAGCCGGAGGACTGCCTGGATGAACTGTAAGTGAGCATCCGTGTGTCACTGGGCTTTCTGCATGGGGGCAGCTACCTGACTGTGCAATGATCTGGGAACCACAGGCCTGGCTAGGGCAAGTAGGGCCTGCTCTTAGCCAGGAGAGCCCGTGCAGAGAACACCGCTCATGGAAGCCTCGGGCCAGCCATCATTCCTGATGCAGGTAGTCGTGTATACCCAGCTCCTGTGAGCCCACTGTGGCTCACTTATCTAGAAGATCTCAACCTCCATCAATGGGCACAGTCGAGACAAGGTACCAGTATATGTTTCCAAACAACAACCTAAGAACTACTAGGAAGTAGATGCTGCCAATAAATAGGCTTGCTTTATAGTATATGAAGTACTGGGATCCTTCATCCCTTACTCACTTTGAACCCAGTATTCCTTTTCCTCTATACTTTTCAAACAGACTGATCACACCCAGGAATCTGGACCAGGGCCTTTGAGAGCAAACTGGCTCTTGGAATGACTTGGGAAGCATTCTGCCAATGCAGTTGCTTAGCCCTATGCCTAGAGGCTGCGGTGCATGTATGGCACAAAGTGGACCCAGAGATCCTACGTTTAAAATGTTCCCTGGAGACCTGTGCTGGCCCAGCTGTGAACTGTGTCAACTCCCACCACAAAGCACAGCTGATCAAGACAGCCCTCTCTGTCTTCGGTGCCATGCATCATAGAAAGAGACCTAGGTGTTGGAGCTGGACACCCGTGTATGGCCATGGCAGCTGGCTTAACCTTGATTCATGAGCAACATAGTGTATGTTCTTCAGAACTGTGGCTCTTGACAAAAGCAACCAAAGTGGGGAGGGGTTTATCTTAGCTCACAGTTCAAGGTAGTGTCCGTCGCCGCAGGGAGGTCAAGGTGACAGGACCTTGACACACTAGTCACATCACATCCACAATAGGGAACAGAGAGTAGGGAATTCTTGCTGCCCCTCAGCCCCCTTTCTCATACAGTCCAGGATCACCAGCCTAGGGAATGGTTCTGCCCATAGTTAAGACAAATCATCCCATGTCGGTTAAGGTAATCGATATCATCTCTCACAGCCATGCTCATCGGCTCATCTCCCAGATGATATGGAGTCTGACAAGTATTACTAACCATCATGGTGCGTTTGCATGTGTTGGGTGTACACCTGTGTGTCATATACATGCGCATATGTGGAGACTGAGATTGGTGTCCTCTTCAATTGATCTCCACTTTTAACTACTGAGGCAGAGTCTCTGGCTGAACCTGGAGCTCTTGGATTCGACTTGTCTAGCAAGCTAGCTTGCCCCCAAGCATCCCCACTCTTCACATTCTGATGACTGGGAATGTAGGCCAGCCACTTTAACTATATGAATGCCAAGGATCCAAATTCTGGTCCTCAGGCCTGTGACACAAGTGTTTTAGCCATTGAACCATCTTCCCAGCCTCATCATTCCAGTTTGATCTCCCCAAGCACTCTGAGCTTTTCAAAACAATGTCTTGCAGTGGTGACATACAGTTTCTTGATGGTGAGGTTCTTTTAAGAACCATGGGCTTGGGATATTCTCATCATATTTAGTAAGAACGTTTTAAAAACACAGGCCTGAGCTAGTTCTGTCGTGGAGCGGCATGTGGGATGCTGGTGCCAACGAGTATAGGCAAGACCCTCAGGCCCATCCCAAGCTCTGTCCCTGCTGCCCCATTCTGCACACAGGGCTAGATCACCTTATACACAACACCCTAGGTCCAGCTATGGCTCAGACTCTAAACCAAACACAAGGAAGATTGTTTTGTTCCCAGCCACAGCCCGCCTTGTGGTTGAAGAAATCTAATACTGAGCAGAAACAAAGGCTGTAAGTCTCTTGAAAACATCTTAGAGTCCTGATTCGATTCGTTCTAGGGTTTCACGGTAGTTTTATAAAGGGCTGTGTTAATGAAATGTTGGCTTCTGGAAATGAGGAAGCTTTCCTATGTAGCCACACTGCCCAGGAAGTTTTGTTGTGGTTTCTTTCTGAGCCATGCCCCTACACCAGCAGAAGCTGACATTAGCAAAGGTCAGTCTGGGTCTGAGTGAGGTCTAAGCTGTGTCACACTGTGGTTTTTATGTGTTTCACTTCAGACTAAAACAAGAGACTGCTGAGCTGGTGTTTTTAGATGGCAGTGGCAGAGTCAGCTCCCCTCCTATGGTGGGGGACCCAGGTGGTTGTAGACGGGTTACAGTCCCCATCCATGTTCCTGATGGCTGCATGCCCCGGGCTTGCAGATGTGCTTTGGTCAGCAGACTGGTGAAGCAGGCTTTATTCCCGAGTCTTATGTGTATGCCGGCAAGCAGCAGCATCTCCCAAAGAGGCCTCTGTGCTTCCTGTTCTGGGACATTCTTTTTTAAAAAAGAAAACACAAAATGAATATTCTGAGCTTCTCAGCATCCGAGCATGGCTGGAATGAATACATTCCTGTGTGCAGCTACTCTTTGGCTTCTTTGAGCTGTCTGAAGTATAGCTACACCAAGTGGGAATGTAGTTCAGTGGTAAGGAAGCTTGCCTAGCATGCACAAGCTCTTGTGCTCAGTCTCCAGTACTGTAAAACAAAGAGATAAGCGAGTGAGGAAAAGATCCAGGAAAGGAAGGAGAAGCAGAGAGAGGGGTAGACAGATCTCAGTCATGGACCCCTTGGTCCCTACTCTCCAAGCCTGCTCCTCAGAGGGTCACCTCTCCTCACACTGTCACTCCTGTCATGGAGGGACCAGATATCAGTCTTGCTTCCTGCTCTCCAGGATGCCACTTTCTGCTATGCTTCGATCAACTTCTGTAGGACATTTCCCTAAGCTGAGCTCTTTATGACCTCCCTGGCATCCTCAGAGCCTTCCTCACCAGCTGCCTACGGTGGTCCATGGCATGAGAATCCTTCCTTCATCCTCTGTCAGTCTTATTCCCCACAGGATCCTGTCGGCCAGCAGTTATTCTTCAGAATTTAGAATTCCTTTCCTCACTGGGCATGGTAGCACACATTTTTAATCCTAGCAGAGGCAGGCTGATCTCTGAGTTTGAGGTCAGCCTGGTCTATATAGTAAGTTTCAAGATAGCCAGTACTACACTACAAGAGCCTGTCTTATAAAAAAGAAAGAAAGATGAAAAAGAAGGAAGGGAGGGAGGGAGGGAGGAAGGAAGGAAGAGGGAAAGGAAGGAAGGAAGAAAGAAGGAAGGAAGAAAATGAAACAGGGCTGGAGAGGTATCTCTCAGCAATTACACTGGTTATGACAGAATAACAGTGTTTATTCTTCAAGGGGACCTGGGTTCAATTCCCAGCACCCACATGACAGTTAACAACAGTCTGTAACTCCAGTTTCAGGGCATCTGACACCCTTGTCTGGCTTTTGTGGGCAATGCACACATACAGTACACAGACATTCATTCAGGAAAAACACCCGTGTCTTATACATATAAAGTGAGAATAAATAAAACTTTAAAAATCAAACAAGCATTCCCATCTCCTTCCTCTCCCATTGCTGACACTGACATCACAGAAAGCCGGGATTTCATTCCCATCATGATGACATCATAACATAAATACAGTGTACAGGGCAGAACCTTCAACCCCCTTCCCCAAGGGTTCTCCTCCATTGCTTAGACAGCAACCAAAAAGAGTCTCAAATATTATAATCACAAGCTGGGGTACCTCTGTGGTAGAGAACTTGCCTAGTATGCACAGGCCCTGGTACCATCCTAAGTACACAGACAGATAATTACAATTATAATCTGGTCATGGATTGCTTCTGGATACCATCTTCCTGTGGTTTCCTAGCCCCTTATCATATCTTTGAAAGTCATATTTAAGATGGGCATGGTGAGGTATACCTGTGCAGGAAGGTCAAAAGTTTGAGACCAGCTCTGGATATGCAGCAAAGTCCTTCTCATATATCCTATATATACATACATACATATATATACACATATATGTGATATATATATCACACTTATATTCTCATAAAATATTATAAATGAAAAGGAAAATAAATTTCAAGATAGCACTGCTACTTTTCTCTATAAAGATAGGTCACTTAGCACTTTCTTCTAAGATGTGGAATAAGTGGAAGGGAATTAACCAGCATGGGAACAGTAATGAAAAGGATGTTATGTCCCTAAGGACTGAATTTCTCAAAGCCCAGCTGAGCAAACAAGTAAGGCTCTGTGCAAAATTGGAGGCAGGCAAATTGACCGATGGTGTGAAAACCTCAAACACAAGAGCAAAGGTTGTTTGCCCGGTCTAAGTGACTAGCTGCTGAGAGTGAGTTAGGAAGACTAAAAGGAACTCCTGAGGCAAAGATGAAACAGGACTGTGAGAGAGATGGGTGTCAGGATGGGCTGAGGTCCCACTCCTTTGTATGTGTGGGAGTTTCCACATTCCAGAAGCAAGTAACAGTCCTGGTAAATAAGGTTGAACTAGACCAATAAAAGGTCATGTGTGCACGGATGAGATCTGTGTGCTGTGTGTGAGGACTAACACTTTCTAGGATCAACCCAAGGATCTACAGATTATATGTAAATGTAAAAATGGGAATTGCACATTTCTGTTCCTGGGAAGCCAGTAATCGGCATGAATCAGATAATTTAGATTCAGGTCAGTTTCTTTTTTTCTTTTTAAAGATTTATTAATGTGTGTATTTTATGTATTCAAAAGAGGGCATCAGATCCCACGGGACTATAGTTAGGGATGGTTGTGAGCTGTCATCCTGGAAGAGCAGTCAGTGCTCTTAACCACTCAGCCAGCCCTCAGGCCCTTGGCTCAGTTTGCTTGTTCAGTGATATTAATATCAGTTTCCCAAAGCAGGAAGGATCAAAATGAAATGCTGGCATGGCTCTTTCACAGCCCTGTAATTTCCAGTTGTCATATCCTTCCCATGTCCCTCAACTGTAATCCTTAATGATAATAGACATTGGGGGTGATGTTGCCTGGCAGAGAGGAGCATCTCCTGTAGGACTCAGCAGAATGGTCTTGAGGAACACTTGTGTGATGGGTTCGCCCAATCCGAGCCTTATTCCTCTGCTTCCCTCTGCTACCTGTGAGCCCCGGGCCTGTGCTTTATTTTACAAAGTGCAGTGGCAGAGCTGTCATGAAGATCAGAAGGGAGCAACACACACTACATACCACGCAGTTACCCTCATGTGCCACTCTAGCTCTGGGTCTTCTTACTTAGCTCACTGCTCCAACTAGATCAGTGAATCAGTGTTCTTGGTCACAACCCAGTTTAATGGTATAGACAAAGATTAGCAAACTTGTTTGGTAAATGTCTTAGCTACTTTTCAATTGCTGTAAAGAGACACAATGACAAAGGCAACTTATAAAAGAAAACATTTAATTGGAGACTTGCTTACAGTTTTAGAGATGAGTCCATGACCGTCCATAAACATAAGGCAGAGAGAGAGAGAGAGAGAGAGAGAGAGAGAGAGAGAGAGAGAGAGAGAGAGAGAGAAGGAGGCAGAGGAACTGGCAACTGGACTTTGAGTCTCAAAGCCTACCCCCAGGGACACTTCCTCTATCAAGGCCACACCTCCTAGTCCTTCCCTTTAGTCTACCAACTGCAGACTAAAGCATTCAAATAGTTGAGCCGGTGGGGGCCACTCTCATTTAAATCACCATAGTAAAATACAAATAGTAAATAGTTGTGGCTTTGACAGCCTTTGTAGCACCCACTCAGTGCTACAATTGTAGCAAAAGCAGTCACAGAGAGCAGCACATAACTAGGCATAGCTGTGTTCTAATAAAACTTTATTTACAGAGCAGATGATTAGTTTGATGGACATTAAGCCCTTTTATTTGCAAAAGTAGGTATAATTGTCAGGTGCATCTTCTATTTTTAGAAACAGAGTTATTGGTTTTTGACAAGGGGCTGAGGAGATGACTTTATAGGTAAGAGTACTTGCCCAGCACCCATATAAAAAGCTTGGTATGGCTATGGTCCACCTGTAACCTCAGAGCAGTGAGGGGTAGAGACATGTGGATTCCTGGGGCTTGCTGGACAGCCAGTCTAGCCAAAACAGCAAGCTCCTGGTTCAGTGAGAGATCCTGTCTGAAAGGAATGAAGTAGAGAGGGAATAGAGCAATATACCAGGTACCCCCCAGCCTCTATGTACACATGTACAAATACATATCACACACACACACACACACGAAACATTCAAAAAGTTGAATAACCATTTCTCTTCACACAAACCAAAACTCATTTATTTCTATAAAAGGTGGAATGAATGCTGATTAAAACAGAATGGAGTTAAAGACTAGGTGAGGAGGAAGGGATGGTTGCACTGGGTCTGGTTGATCTGGGTCTGTCCCAGGTGGCACTCACTCGTCTGTCATCCTCAGGTATGACATCATGTACTCTTGCTGGAGTGCTGACCCCTTGGACCGACCCACCTTCTCAACGTTGAGACTGCAGCTGGAAAAGCTCTCCGAGAGTCTGCCTGATGCGCAGGACAAAGAATCCATCATCTACATCAATACCCAGTTGCTAGAGAGCTGCGAGGGCCTGGCCAATGGGCCCTCCCTCGCTGCGCTAGACATGAACATTGATCCTGACTCCATCATTGCCTCTTGTACTCCCAGTGCCACCATCAGCGTGGTCACAGCCGAAGTTCATGAGAGCAACCTCCATGAGGAAAGATACATCTTGAATGGGGTCAGTGAAGAACGGGAAGATGTGGCCTCCGCTCCTTTTGCTACAATCACCCCTGGAAAGGATGCTGTCTCACCAGAGGACAAACTCACCAAAAATGGGATCTCCCGGTCTCACTGCAGTATGCTCCCCTTGGGGAGCCCACCACCAGATGAACTTTTGTTTGCAGATGAGTCCTCTGAAGACTCTGAAGTCCCGATGTGAGGCCAACTGGGTAGAGGCGTGACAGGACCAAGCAAATACTGCTGAGTGAGACCTGGTTGTCTTAGCTACTTTCTTATTGCTGTAATGAAACACCATGACCAAGGCAACCTAGAAGAGAAAGTGTTGAATTAGGTTTACCGTTTCAGAGGGTTTGAATCCATGCTTGTAGAAGGAAGGCACGGTGGCAGAAAACAGCTAAGCTCTTACTTGTCTTGGTGAGCAAGAGACAGAAAGTACTCTGGGAAATGGCACCACTCTTTGGAAACATCAAAGCCTGCTCCCAGTGACAAACCTCCTTCAATAAGGTCACACCTTCTAATCCTTCCCAAACAAGTCTGCCAACTAGAGACTAAGCATTCAAACCTACGAACCTATGGGGGCCATTCCAATTCAAAATGCCACACTGGTTATACCTGATGTTTTGGTATTTGTTTTTCTTACTTACTCATAAAGTTCATGGCCTCACAGCACCAGGTGAATGCTGTCAAGTCAGTTTTCACTATAAACACATAACCAGGGCCGAGAGAGATGGCTCGCGGGCTAAGAGTGCCTGCTGTTCTTGCAAAGGACCTAAGTCGAATTGCCAGTAACTAAATCAGGTGGCGCACGACCACCTGTAACTCCAGATCTCGTGCTCGCTTCCGGCCTCACCTGCACACATGAGGCCTACAGACACATATAAATCAAAATAAAACAGCAAGGCTTGGAGTGTGGCTCCGCAGCTAAGTGCGCTCCACCTGTGGGCTGCTGAGCAAGGTTGGAGAGTGGCTCCGCAGCTAAGTGCCCTCCACTTGTGGGCTGCCCTGTGTTCCATCCCAGGGCCCCCAAACAGCACAAAATAAAAATACGGAGGCAGGGGGGAAAAGCTGGGTTGGTAAAGGCCTTGACTTGTAAGCATGAGGATGTAAGGTTGTTCCCCAGAGCCTACGGAACAAAAAAGTTGGGTGTGTGGCACATACTTGTAATCTCAGTGCCGGGAAAGTCTGGTGGATTTCTGATACTCACAGGGCAGCCTTCCTAGGTGAGTTTCAGGCCAAATGAGACCCTGTCTCAAAGAAAACCAGTAGACAGCACCCGAGGAGTGATACTTGATGCTGTCTTTGACCTCCATACACACACACACACACACACACACACACACACACACCCCAGAACATTCATAAGTATGTATACACAAGAAAATATAAATAAAATCATAATATATTTATTTAAAGAGTGAACATATATGTATATGATGGAAAGATACAAGGACATTATATTTTAATAAAAGATGACTTATTTCACTGACCTTACAGATCTTAAACTATATTCCTCAGTGTTAACATTTGTATGGAATCAATGATGCTTTTTTAAAGTTGTTTTCTTTTCCACAGTATTAAATGTAAAAGTGTTTGTAAAATGAAATGCTGGATTTGACTTCATTTTTGACCTTCATGAGAAGCCTGGTATGCCTCCATGAATCGTGTGTCTGATAAAAATGATTTATTTAATGTTTAAGGTTTTTATAACTGATCGTCTGATATGACTTCCTAATAAAATACAAATCAGGAAGGATGTGCCCAGCATGCTTCAGACCCGGAAAGACAGCAGTCACCTGAGCAGCCCTGATACCTTAGCAAAGGAGTTCCCTTAGTGGCTGTTCCTCACCACAGTTCCTATGCCCATTCTTAGTATTGCTTTGGAGAGAAATGGAAAGACCATCTCAGAAGTCTATAGATGAATGGCTGGCAAGAAGGCTCGGTTGGTAAAGGTGGTTGTTGTCAAGCCTGATGTCCTGAATTTGATCCCCAGGACTGACATGGTGGAAAGAGAACCAACAAAGGTGTCTTCTGAGCCCCACATAGATGCCCACCCCCCCACACATACACCCACTAAATAAATTAGTAAATAAATAAATGTGATTTTAAAGAGTACATAAACGAGAAAAGTAATAAAGGATTCAAGATGATCTATCCTGAGAAGATTTCAAATTAACTGGAAAGAGTTTGACAGGTTAGTCATGTTTCTGTTGGGGAGGTGTCACTCACAGGAGGTGGGCGGGCAGGCCAGGGCACAGGCTGTAGAGTTCTGCCTTCTCAGTTCCTGGCTCAGCCATCTCTTGTGGAGCACTTGCCTTGTTTCCAGCCCTACATATGTCTGCTCCCTTTCCTGTGTGTCCTTACACCATGGGTTCCAGAGTCGTCATCATGTCTAGACCAGGGCACCAAGGCTTGGGAAGACTGAATAACTTACTTATGGCCATGTCTAGAAACTGTGAGAGCTAGAATTTAGAACATTTTAAATGAGCAAATGGTTTAGGGGTTGTACTAGTAAGTTTCATATTACAACAAAACACTGGAGCAGTGGTTCCCAACCTATGGGTCATGACCCCTTTGGGGGTCAAACAACACTTTCACAGGAGTCACCTAAGGCTATCTGCATATCAGATATTTACATTACGATTCATAACAGGGGTGGTGGTGGCACACACCTTTAATCCCAGCACTCGGAAGGCAGAGACAGGCAGATCTCTGTGAGTTCAAGGCCAGCCTGGTCTACAAGAGCTAGTTCCAGGACATGCTCCAAAGCTACAGTAAAATCCTGTCTGAAAAAACAAAAACAAAAAAAGATTCATAACAGTAGCAAAATTACAGTTATGAAGTAGCAACAACAATTTAATGGTTGGAGGTCACCACAACGTGAAGAACTGTATTAACAAGTTAAAGAGTTACAGCCTTAGGAAGGTTGAGAATTATTGCACTAGAGGCCATTAACTTGAAAAAAAAGAAAAGATAAGGTTTAGTTAACATACAATTTGAAAATTACAATCCTAGAAAGGCAGCCCCTTGGCTCTGCCTTTGGTGAGGATAGCAGATAGTAAGGTTGAAGAAAAACATGCCTGTGTGCTCACCATTAGCCAGGAAGCAGAGAGGTCAGGGTCCTACCTTTGGGCGTACTCTTCCAAATATTGAAGGACCTCCACAAGATCCCACTTCCCTGGGAACTGTTGCGAAATATTTAAGATGTGTTACATTCATTCATGAAGTGGAGTATTTGTTTAATGATGTAAAGACATGTTGCATTCTTTATGTTGCATTTGTTTAACTTTGTGAAGCTGTGTTACTTTGCCTGCCTAAAACACCTGATTGGTCTAATAAAGAGCTGACAGGACAGTAGCCAGTCAGGAGAGAGAAAAGAAGAGGAGAACACCAGGGGCCATCCACCCACTGCACAGCCAGCTACAGAGTAAGAAGGAAAGATATTTAGAAAAAAGAAAGGTTAAACAGCCCAGAGGCAAAATGTAGTTAAAGTGAAATGGGATAATTTAAGTTAGAAAAGCTGGCTAGAAACAAGCCAAGCTAAGGTCAAGCATTCATAAGTAAGAATAAGTCTCCATGTATTTATTTAGGAGCTGGGTGATGGGCCCCCACAGAGTAAAACAAAACAAAACAAAAAACTATAGGGAACCCCTGGGGAACACTCACCCAAATCACAGCACAGTTCTACTCCAAAGTCTCTAGACGTTTATTTCATTGTTTTTTCTAGACAGGGTTTCTCTGTAGCTTTGGAGTCTGTCCTGGAACTAGCTCTTGTAGACCAGACTGGCCTCAAACTCACAGAGACCCGTCTGCCTCTGCCTCTGCCTCTTGAGTACTGGGATTAAAGGTGTGCACCACCACCACCTGGCTTAGACATTTTATTTAATATATACAAATGTCATTCAATGTGTGCCAGGCATGGCACTCATTTAATTTCATGGTAGGTACTACACTATCCCTGCTCCACAGGTGAGCAGGCTAAGGCTAGAAGAGACTGACCGATTGAGGGCAGTAAACTGATGCTATCCATGGAGACACTGGGCAGATCCAGGGCTCTTGGCATCATCAGAGCTGTTGGCTTTAGACATGAGAGTGAGCTCACCCAGGCTGCAGCAGCCTTCAGAGTACACGGGGTTCAGGACTACAGTCTTTCATAGCTGAGTCCTGGCTCCAGCGGCCAGGCCAGGATTCCCAGCTCCAGGGTGACTCCTCTGTCATTCTGCAAAGGTTCTGAGGATCTTAGATGAATCTGCACCCTTGTCATATGACAGCATCATATTTTATTAGTGAAAAGAAAAAACAGGAAATCATAGCTCAGGTCAGTTGTCTCTGTGGTTTCCTTGCCATGACCTTGACCCCCTGATTTGTACACTCCCTCTTCCCTTTCTTCAGCAGGACTCCCAGAACTCAGCCCAGTGCTTGGATGTGGATCTCTGCATCTGCTTTTGACTTGACATGCCTATGGAGAGTGAACACCAGACAAGCACATAGTATGCATATGTGTGTGTAGACAAAAAAGAAACAAAAACAAAAAACAACCCTCATATGCATAAAGTAAAAAAACACACAAATATTTTAGAATCATTTAAGGAATGAAGACTGGCTAAGTAGTTAGAGAGCTTGTTGCTCTTGCAGAAGACCTGAGATCCATTCTCAGAGCCCATGCCAAGCATCTCACAACTGCCTGTAACTCCAGCTCTAGGGGAATCTAACTCCCTGGCCTCCATTAGCATCAGAATGCAATTACACACGCACGCGCGCACACACACACACACACACACACACACAAATAAATCTTAAAAATAAGTGTTTTAAAAATATTTTTACATATATATTACTGGAATTTTGTGACTAGTTTAGAAAGACTCTAAATGCATTTTTGAGGCCTCTCAGCTCTAAAGGCATTTCTGAAGCCTCTCAGTATTACACACCTCTCTCCTGGAGACGTGACAGTCATCCACACACGAATATTGGGAACTTTCCATCATCTCCCTGAGTCTTTGTAAATGTTCTATTGAATAGGGGCAAGATAACCCTTAGGTGTTGACTCAGTTCCTGGTGTTTTTGACTCAGTCCCTGGGAAAGGGGCAAAGTGACCCATAGAGGCTCCCTCTTACCTCCCCTGATCACACAGCCATTCTACCCTGGCATAGAACATTGCTAGTAGCCCTTTGTTAAGCCAATCCAATTAGTTGGAAAACAACCCTCAGGCTCCCCCCCCCTTGTTTCTATGGCTTTTTGCTTTAAAAGATGGGCTATAATAGCTATCGATGTCTTTCTGGCTTCTCGAATGCTGAAAGACCCTGTCGCGACAGAATTAATAAAATCCTCATGCTTTTGCATCGACTGTGGTGTCTGGATGGTGTCTTGAAGCAACTCTTCCCAGGAGCTTGGACTCCTAGTCCAACAGTTTTAAAAATGAATAAAGCACATTTTTGTTTGCTTTGCTTTTCAAGACAGCATTTACCTGTTTTAATAGCCTTGGCTGTCCTGGGACTCCCTTTGCCTCAAACTCACAGAGATTCACCTACCTCTGTCTGCTGAGTGCTGGAGTTAACGGTATGCTCCACCACTGCCCAGCTAATAAAACACCTTTTAACACTTGTGCAAAGTCTCCTGTTGATGGTACCAACAAGAGTGTGATGAATTTGGGCCAGTGAGATGGTTCAGGGGCAAAGGTGCTTGCCACCAAGCTTGGCTACCTGAGTTCAATCCGAAGGCCCCAAAATATGCAGGGTAGAAAGGAAGAACTGACCTTGCAAGTTGTCCTCTGACCTCTGCACAAAGGCAGTGGCATATGCTCATACATACACATGGACACATCCGTACACATGCGTGCGCATGTGCAGGCACACGCACAATGTAATCAACACTGTTAAAGAGTTTGAAGAGCATTAGAAAGATGAGTCCTCAGTAGAGAACAGTGGTTGCCCTTGCACAGGACCTGAGTTCAGTCCCTGCACCCACATGGTGGCTCACAGCCATGGCTAAGCCCAGCTCCAAGAGATCCAAAGTTTTCGCTGGTACCAGACACACACGTGGTGTGCATACATACACAGAGGCAAAACACTCAAATACATGAACAAAAAAGAAGCAATTAAAACAATTTTTTATTGAAGCCTTGATTCGGGATCAAGAATGGCTAGTTTAAACAACAAAAACATACAAAGAAAGGGATGTGCATATCTGTTGGAAAGTTTCCTATAAATTTAATACTAAGTATCTAAGCTATTATACCTTGGATTTTACATTTTTTAAACAATATGCTGTAAAAAGTATATAGTGAATAGTTAATCAAATGCTCTGCAACACCCCAAATCTACCCAAATGACTCTGTTCTCCATGTGACCTGGGTCAGTGCTGCTGTAGTGGTGTAAGGGGTGAGCAAGCCAGGGCTTCCGGCTTTTCTTGAGAGATCAACAAACACAGCAGAGAAGTTTGATCCATCCAGCTACACAGCCACGGCCTTGGTAGTGTTCCAAAGTGATGTGTTGTTGTAGATGAAGCTGGACCACTGCAGTGAGAAATGAACTCCTTCCAGCAAGAAGTCCTTTAATCCCAACACTCAGGGAGGCCGAGGCAGGAGGATCTCTGTGGGTTTGAGTCCAACCTAGTCTACAGAGTAAATTCCAGACAGCCAGGAGCACACAGAGAAACTGTGTCGTGGAAAAAAAAAAAAAGACCTAATTGCTAGTATTGTTCAAGGGGGTTTTGGCCCTGGTCAGCAAACCCCTCACAGTTTACATAAGCTTTTAGCTATAATCCCGTAGTCCTATGTAGACTTTAATCTGCAGGTGACTTTTAGGTACCTCCCACCACTCCCAAATTACATTTCCTGAGCAATCAAGTGAGTTTTGTAGACACAAAGAACTTTGGTTACAGCAATGGTTACACTTCTGGGGCTGGCAAAAGGGATCAGCATTAAGAGCACTGGTTGCTCTTCCAGAAGACCAGAGTTGGATTCCCAGCGTCTATATGGTGGCTCACAACTGTCTGTAACTCCAGTTCCAGAGGCTCTAACGCCCTCTTCTGGCCTTCACGGGGACTGCACACATCTGGCACAGACATACAAGAAGGCTGAACATATAAAATAAATAAATCTTTAAAATTAAATTAAAGGTACACTCTATGAAGTAACCAGATGGAGTTTCAGCTATCTTAAAGCAAGCAGGATTCTCTCTCTGGGAAGCTGGCAACCAGGGTCATTCCTAGAGGGAGTCTGTAAGGAAAAGGAGGTTTAATGAGCAAGGAGCCCTAATAAGAGGGTTTCAAAAGATAGAGCCTCAGCAAACGTAAATTCTGATAAAAATCAGAAACACAACTCATTTGTTTTATTTTTCTAAATTGCCTAGACAAAGTCTGTTAGCAGCTACCAGTTTAAAGTTATATCTGAGTAACAATTAAGGCAGACCCTGTTGGCTAAATTTCTTCTTTCTGTGTAACACTGTTTTCCGAGAAAACTTGTTAGTAATGCGTATGTAATCAATGTTATACTTCCCCCTTCACTACCATGACTCAGCACATTTAAACCTCCTCCCTGAGAACCTAGGATCTGTGAGGTTCTTAGCCATAGCCTTGAATGCTAGCCTTGACCATTAGTGGAGACCACTAACTTTCCCAAACTCCAAACTCCCATACTGTCTTCTGCATCAACTACAGAGCTTTCCTGTTGTCTGTGTATACGCTCAAGTCCCTTTCCAACGTGGCTGCTATGCCAAAAAGCTAGAGAGAGGAAACAAGCCGGGTCATCGTCTTCTGCTTAGCTCAGGTTAGGGCTGGGAGGGTCAAGAGGACAGGGAAACAAACAAACACCAGAAACATTGCGATCTGTAGGGTGAGGCTCGTCTGGCTGGCCTTTTCTTACTTTTTTTTCTTTCTTTCTTGTTCTTTTTTTTTTCCTTGCTCTAGTTCTTTCTTCCCTTTCTTAATGAGAGATGTAAGGGCCTTTTTGGGGAGGGGCTGGATAAAGTGCTGGCCCATGTGGTCAGAAGAAAAGGCTGTCTCAAGGCTATTCATGCCAGGTTTCCGTGGGCAAGACACTAGTAGCTCCTGTTACAGACCCGGCATAGGAAGAGGATGCGACATTCTTTGAAAGAACACCGTCTGTCCTTGCAAACTGGCTTAAGGTTCTTCCTAATTCGAGGTTTCATTCACTATGCAGTGCACGGCCATTTGTCATAGCAGAAACCCCTGCCCTGACGTACTGTCAAGTTGCCTTCTAAGTACTTAGACCCACAGATTAGCGCTGCTCTCAACCTTGCTCAGGGAAACTTCTTTTCACGCTAGCCAGCTGTCAACGCAGTGATTTGGAACTGCTAAAGAGCTGAAAGTGACTGTTGAGCGCTGGGTCCTACGGAAACTTTTCTATCAGCTGCGTGAAGACTCAGGGAACAAACACCCTAGGCTGGAAAAGTGCAAGAGCTGAGGGATTAGGGCGGGGTTGCTATGAAATGCTGTCTTCTAAACAGGACATGGCTACTGTACTCGCGAACTGCCAACCGCGGTGGTCACCTACACAGGAGCCAGCCAGTCAACCTTCCAGCATAGACGGTGAGGGGCTCATGAGGCCCCACCCCTTGCCAAGGAACTGCTGGCAGTTGGGCTGCTGGAGGAGGGGGCGTCACTTTTCTTCAGCAATGTGGCCATCAGTAGGTTGCCCCATGCCAATGCATGCACAGGCAGCACTAACTGGGACTCTGGTTTTTTTTTTGGAGAGGACAAGAAGGAGGGAAGGAGATGTGTTGGAGGGATGGGATGGGAAGGGAAGGGGATGAGTATGATATAATATATTGTATACATACATTAAGTTATTAAAGAGTGAATAAAATACTTTAAGAAGAAATAAATATTTTCCTTAATGTGCTAAATTGAGAGAGAGAGGATGCATTGTTGTTTTATTGAGGAAGTGCATGACTCCACTCATCACCTCAAGCAAACTGTTGGGTTCTGGAGCCTGCAAGTTGCTTCCTTTGCACAAATCTGACTAGTTACTGACCATGTGAGTCTTGAACTCCCTTCCCCACCTGTGGAAGCTTTACCTAAAGGACACAGGACACAAGGTGGACCAGCATGTAATCTCTCTCTCTCTCTCTCTCTCTCTCTCTCTCTCTCTCTCTCTCTCTCATATAGGACACAAGGTGGACCAGCATGTAAGCTCTCTCTCTCTCTCTCTCATATAGGACACAAGGTGGATCAGCATGTAAGCTCTCTCTC